>VURO01001613.1:18149-28694 GCA_015108175.1 Pelvicachromis taeniatus
TGGGTTCATTTAGAGTTTTTAGCCTCTATTTTTTTTTCTCCTCCACTCTCGCAGCTCTTTCGCTTCTTCCTCATTGTTTTTCTTCCTTTGTCCGCTTCATTTCCATCGCTTTCTGTCCTCTGCCAAATGGGATGCTGTTGTCATCGTAACCACAAGTGTCTGTGGCTTCCTCTTTCTCCGTTCCTGTTTTCCTCGTTTGCCTTTCTGCTCGTCTTTCTCTTTTTTTCCTGCCATGCGATAAATATTTATTTCCATGCCACTTGAGAAGGAGGTCTGAGGTATGATGAGGACGACTTGAGTGGCTTTTAAGGACCTAACAAAATTGAAATTGGTAGCTAGTTCCCTTGTATGAAGACAGCACACACACACACATATGCTCAGGAAACACATACCCGTACATACATGGACTGAATGGAAGTGAATTGATTGTAGCGGATGCCTCGTGCTTTTTTACAAACCTTTCTCATTCACTCAGGGAGGCCTCTGGTTGCTTGCCCTCCCTGGGGGGTCTTCAGTATCTGATATGGGTGGGTGTGGAGGCCTACGCTGTGTGCCAGTCAATTTTAATCATATAAGGCTGCCCTGGCCCTTCACTGAAGGCATGTCAGCTTTATATTCCACTCCTCCTCCTCACTCTGCTGTTGAACCTGAGATAGCATTTTTGAATCAAGTGTGGAAATTTTACAAGAACAAAGGGCAGGTGAAAATACACCTCTGAGATCTGAAACTAAAACTTCAGTTGGTACAGTCAGGGGGGTATTCTCATGAAACAGTGTAGCAGCTTTTACCATGAATTCTTTCTTTAATTTTGTCTTTCTGTTTCAGAATGGGTGCCAAAAACTCCTGTGCCCCCCTCGCTGCTCCCTCCAATTTTTGTCAGTGAGCCACAGCTACAAATCTTCTACCCACCATATGGACTGAAATCCTATAATAGTGCAAATTGAAAGAGGTGTGTTTGCACACAGTCTCTGTTCCTCATTCGCACAAAAATTACACGCATTAGTAGCCGTGGGACAAAGCGAGCCGAAAGAAGGGAGGGACCTCCTTAGGCTGCAGTCTGAGATGGTGCATGGTTGGAGGAGAAGATGCTGTTTTGCATGGCAATAGGTGTGTATGGGTGAAGTCATGGCACTGGCTGGCCATCAAACACAGGCTGAATGGGAAGGAGGCCGGACCCGGACGCTCCATGGCTAATTGTGTTACCCAGAGAAAGCTCAGGCTCGCCTGTTCTCAGCCATTGAGGAGTTGGAGGGTTTGAAGCCTTTCAGGATAAGGTAGAATGGTCCCCGGTCTATGAATGGACCCTTCCAGAAACTGGGAAAGGCTTAAAGACAATACAAGAGGAGGAATGTGATTATTGCATTGGACTTCCCCCCCCCCCAGAGATTAAACTGTGTTGGCAAACACACAGTTGAAATAGTTCACTGGTGCTGAAACTGATACTGTCTCAGCTGAATGAACGGTGGAGTAACTTTCACACAGAAAACCTGGCAAAACAATGAGTCTGTTTAGCACTCCTCAGCGCTAACACTAGCCACACTCACAACTGGCTTTTGATTACCGGGTATTCATCCCTGATAGAAATCATTGTTTACTGCTGTGCTCACCTGGAGCCAGACTTACCATCGGAGACTGTGGTTAATAGCCTTGTCATGTATTCTTTTCAGATTAAATTACCACCTTTTATGGACTTCTAAGTGGATAGACACAAACTGCTAATTTACTAGTGAAAACCCTTGGGAATACAATCAATTTATCTTCTTTATTGTCTCCCCCCCCCCCCCCTTTTTTTTTCTTCTTGTGGTCATAATTTACAGCCACTACAAAAAAAGGGAGAACTAGCATATCATATTAGCATGTGTCTCCCAGAGTGGTTTCGGAGAAAGAAGCACCAGTAACCACCTTCCTGTATCATGTCCTCCACCTTGACTTCTCTGACCTTGGATGCTGGGATATTTAACCACAGATATCCTTGAGCCTTGCTATTTTTATGTCTTTCCTAACCTTTTAAAAATGTTCTGCTCAGGCGGTGCCTTAGTTTATAATCTCCATCCATCTCTGTCAGCTGGTAACTGCACCCCCGAAAGACATAATCGGATTTTGGTGGCATTAAACAGCAAATAGCTGCTGTCACTGGACAACCTGCAAGTAACCAGGTTTAGAGAGGGAACACCGCATTTGTCAAGTGTCACTGCAGAAAAGAAAACACCAGATACCGACATGTGTTGTACACTTGCTCTGTAGTCTCATAGGAATTAACAAAAGCTGTTAGAATGAGATTGGGGGGGAGGGGGGGCATCTAATTTCTTATACTGTCAAGCTGGTTGTACAAGTTAATAGGGTTCCCTAAGCTGAAATGAAGATTGTAAATGTAAGGAGGGTCGTGAGAGTAACCTTTGAGGGTAGAAATGTTGCTAGTTCATCAGTTTTCCCTGACACTTTAAATTACTGGGTCTGAAACGATTCGTTTGGTATCAAAAACCGCTGATTGAGAGCACTGGATCAAAAAAATTCTTTTTATTAAAGAGTCCTGATTGCGTTTTCATTTTTGATTGATAGTTTCCAGCTCTAATATATTAGTTTGGGTAAATAATCTGCCAGCAACATGAGAACTCTAAAAGTGGGGTCAGGATAACCAGCTGTCCTTGGTTTGATTGGTCAAAGCCACTCAGCAGGTTAACTCATTCAGGGAGCTATTTGGGTGTTATTAGAAAGCACCTATGCAAATAATTGGGGAGAATCCCATAACTTTAATTTCAGCAGTCAAATGAATCAAAGCCTCTTAAAAAGTTTTACATTACAGCTTCAATAATAGCTCAGCCCTGTCGAATGAATCAGTGGACTGATATTATCACGTAGTTACCGATCTAATTATGGCAGATAAATAAAAATAATAAATAAACGAGATGGACAAAGAACTTTCCAACCGTTTTGATGCCACAAACACAACAACCAGTTGGGAAGTAAAAAAATAAACATAAAAAATATTGTGGTAAGTTTATGTTTGCTTGAAAGAAAAAAATCAGCTGATAAATCAGAATATGAGATTTTTAAATATCTGATATCAAATATTGGTATTGATCCATCAGACTCAAGACATAATCTTTAGCTCATCCCACCTGAGCACTGAACAAACGCTCTGCTAGTTCACATTATGGATACGGTAAGCCAAGAAAAACACTTTCCATGTTTACTACTATAACGAATAGATATGGCTGTCACAACAAGGTTGATTCTGTCATTACCCTTTACAGTGTGTATGTGTCACTGCAACAACACTTGCTCGTTTAACCCGTTCATCTGTTGATTGGCTCTTGGCAGTAGCGGCCTGACAGCTGTTGTCTTACCCACTACGGAGTTCTTGTACAGATCTCTATTCAGGGTTTCTTGAGTGCCTGCCTCTCTTTTATATTATCTGATGTTGGTCAACCCTAGATCATTGCTATGCTACAGAAAATGGGTTAAATCAAACTCTGGGATCTGTGGCAGGTAATGAATTGGAGCAAGTGTTTCCATATATGTAAGAATTGCCTATTTCCTCCTGACTGCCAAGTGACTTGTGCCGCCTGTGTACCTTCAGCTAGTGAAATTCATTTCAGACGTCTGTATTGTTTGTTCTTGAAAATGAGAAATATGTATCAGACACTTGCGATGTCTCATTCATCACCAGCTCCCGCTGTCCGAGAGTATCTCTCCTCCAAAGACAGATAGATATGGCAGGGTATTGTCTGTGGCTGACACTGTTGTCAGAGGCGGTCATTGTGGATGTGAATGCGCCTCTTCCCAGGGACAGATAAAGCAGAGCCCTCTCTCTTTTTCCACTGTAATTGCATTCTGTCTCAGTGCGCTGGAGATGTAACTATCAGATGATATGAGTAATGAAAGTCCTAAAATGAGGTGCTTTCCTTTTCGAGTGTCATGCACAACCTTGTTTGTAGCCAGTTGAGTGGATGGATAGATTATTTGTATGTGTGTCTGAGTGTGTGTGTGTGTGTGTGTGTGTGTGTGTGTGTGTGTGTGTGTGTCTGAGGAGAGGGAAACAGTGATTGGTAATCATTTGGATGGGAGAAATGAGACTCCTCATCAATCAAACCGTGTTCGTTAAAGGTTACGTCGCCACATCTGAAGGAACGTATTCAGCCTTAGCGAGGGGAATAAAAAAGTAATTATCCTTTATCATCAGTGAGAGGAGACTTGACATAATTAGTTTTTTTTTAAGCTGATTTGGGCTTCCTTTCCTTCGGGATTAAATATATCAGCTAATCATTCGACTGTTCACCAGCCATCAGGCCGTACAGTCACCCGTCTCCTAACAGATGAGACAGAAAGCTGTCCATGGCTCCGTCTTCCAGCCCGTCTATTGATCAGCCATGATGATCTGTGTTCCACCTCCGTTCCTGCAATTTATCTCTCGCTTCAACTGAACCGTGCTGTTCGTCATATTCTGTCTGGATGTTTTGTGTCTTCATGGTCTGACATATAATGCTTCCATTCCTCCGGTAATGTAATGCGAGGGCTTTGGGGATAGCAAGTACAAATAATTTTCCCTCAGGCATCAGTAGAGTGTCACACTGTGCATTAATAAATCTGTGTTATTATTGGCAAGGCCACATTACTCAGACCTCATTTTCACAATAGTTGTATCTTTATCGTTGATAAATATTATACCATATGGTGGTTATAAACCCATTTTAAAGTGACGTCTGATATGTCTGTGCCTGCTGCTCCTGAAGCCTAAACTCAAAGAAATCTGAAAGTATTACATCCTAAAATTTTCCCTTACAACAGAAATGCTGTTATGTAAAAAAAAAAAAAAAGTGTCAAGGCAGCTCAGTTCTTCAAAACCCAGTTTCATTCTCACGTTTTCAAATGCTTAAGAGCTTATTTTACTGTGAATATAGAAGTATTTCACTGAACCGTGCTGTTAGAAAAGTTTGTGCTATGATTGCAACAACGTTAATGTTACTGAAGGAAAATTGTGTGTTCTTGCTGATTAAATGTGTAGTGTCTCACACCAGGAAAAAAAATCTGTATCCTCACCTTATTTAAACAATCAGAAAATAAGAAACAGCATTCATTTGACAATGTTACTTGCTACTTTTGTAGCCCAAGTTTTAGTTTTCACCAGCTCTTGGTGGATCGATCTGACTCCTTAGCTGCTCTTTAACTGCCGAATGAGCAGATGAGTTAATCAAATATTTTTAGAGCTGCAAAAATGTTGTGTTGAGAGCAGGAAGAGTGACTCATTGAAGCTGTGGATCAGAAAACCAAGAGTTAATAGCTAAGCTTCATAAAGGTGAGAAGAGCTGCAGACTTGATTTTGTCACTAAAGACTTTAGACTCCTACTCCAGTGATTATTTTATTATTGTATTTTCATAAAGTTGGTGTAATCACAGGTAGAGACTGACAGATATGGGATTTTCTTTAAACCAATACTGATATTTGGTGATTTAAAAGTCTGATTTCTTTTTTTTATTTTAGACACACAAAACATAAACACTTGTTTGTGCCATATCAAAGTTGTGTTTCGCGAGCAGGGAAGTTGGAGTGTCCTCTAGTGGACAAACTACGCAACGTTAAAGGGATGATTTGAGTTGAAAGGGTGTTTCTGCTATCTCCACTACTTTTTACCCCTCAGCCATTAAAGGCTGACGGGGTATTGTTGTCAATGTGGACACACAAGTTTGTGAATACAATAACTCAAGAACAAAGTCACCTAGGATTTTGAAATTGATACCATAGGTGCATCTATTAAAAGTCTAGGACAAGTTTGAATCTCAGTGACGTTGACCTCAAGGTGGTCTTCAAGGACCTCATGTAATCAGAGCAAAGACGAGCCTAATCTATTGATCCACTAAGTTTATACACACGTAGACAGTATTCATACATAGTTCTGCTAGCAGTGCAAATGTTACAGATTTCTACTGCCATGCAATATTAGTAAAAACTGTAATCAGCCCTAAGTAATGTTGGAAAAACTTTCATCGTTGACTTTTTGTGCCGTTAAACTCACACCATGCCTTCAACATCCTTCACTTTGACATATATTTGAAAAGTACAGGTGAAAATGTTATTGGTGACAGCTACCTGAAGTGCAGATAGCAGTCTTGAGATATCCCGTCCTGAGAGCGAGCTACAGTGATTTTGAATTAGAGGAGGACATGGATAAGGTGGCCTCTCTTCCTGCCATCATGAAGCTTCTAATTACCTGCCGTCGTCCTTAGTCTCCTGGACTTCATGCTGGGTTGTAAAGACAAAGCAAAAGAAAGAAAAGAGAGGAAGAATTATGGAATGAAGGCAGAATGAAGGAAGGGGTTGAGAGACTGTAAGAGAAAGAGAGAGTGAAAGCCTAGTGAAAATCCATATACATGATTTATACCAGTGCGACTGTGCGCGGTAGGCAGGAGTTATCTTTTATTTATGAGGGCATCAGCGGCAAAGCGCCCAGATGTTAAGCTGTGTGGGGATCTCATCTAGCCAGAGTCACTCTCTGGCAATAAAGCTAGAAGGTAGGCTGTTCGCAGGAGCCGGGGAGGGCGGAGCAGAAATGTGTGTGGAAGAGAGAAAGGGCTTTGTCTCCTTTGACAGAAAGCTTTAGGCTAGATAGTTGTGGCTTTAAGCGAAAGCCTTAAAACTTCCATTGGATTTGTTACAATTTGTGAAAGTAGAAAGTCAGAAAAATAAAAAACAAGCATTGGGTCATTTACTGGACTGGCTCATTTTCCACTCCTCCATTATTTATCTGCATAAGACACGACACTTGTTGTTTTCTTCTCTGTCAACAGCTCATCAGAGAGCCTGAGGATTCATTATGGAAATGAAGCCTTCATTGTCAACCTTTGGAAATCAGATGCAGGATCTCGACTCCGAGCATCATCATCATCATCAATCTAACCTCACATTAACACGGCCTGGATATGAAAAACAAGCCTGGCAGACTAATAGCTCTAATAAAGACGGGTTGCTAATGTCATGCTGAAGCAACCCAAGGGTGGAGGTTGCCGACAGGGCACTGGCTCACGCTTTACATGTTTGCGTTAAAGCAGGCTTTTTCATAACATGGCAATATTCGTGACAAATGCCTAACAGCCGTGGGGCTGAGCGCAGAGAGATCTGTGAACTGTAACAGAAAGGGAAAGGTTACACTATGACCGGGTCACCCGAACCCTCCAGCTACACAGCAGGTCCAGCAGTTGTGTTAGTTTTAATCTTGGCTTCTGCAGCACTGCAGCAGCCTGGGCTGGCAGGTTAACAACATTTCATGGATCATATAACCACAGTTTGGTCATATTTGAAAGTACCTATGTGTACTTTAAATACTCGTGCTATTTTTCACGTTCCTGTTCTTGTTTATTCTAGGCTGTACTTCCCTTGTTCTCATATAGAGAGCTGGAATCAACTTAAAACTACGAGGTCAATAAGATCCTGTTTATCACCAGTAAAAGGAGCTGAGTCTTGCGAAATGACCTTGAATGAATGATGCCACTAGGACCGAAAATATTCTGTGTCAGCTTAAGAAAGTGAGTTTGCCGCGTTGCAGGGCGACCTTAGGATTTGATGGCGGCTGTTAACTTACCCCACCACTCCTGTGCAATTATCTCTATTGGAGTACTTAGTTACATTAAATGGACAGTATTCACATGACATTTCTTGGCTCTTGGAGTAGGTGCTTATGTTATAAAATGCTTTCAGTTTTAGCACTGAGCTGCAGATTCTTAATGGCTCATTTTCTATTAGCAATTACCCATAATGAAGAAAGGATTCGGCAAAGTGTAAAACCAGTTTGGGATTTTCAAATATCTCCATCTGCCTCAAAGAGATCAAAAGGAATGCTGAAACATTTCTGTTTTTCCACTTGTGTAACCAGGGGCATCCTCTGTTACATGTTTGATAACAGAAATCCATATAGCTTTCATATCAGCTTTGCTCTGCTGCTGCTGAAAGCTATAATCCCAGTCGCTCACAAATGGGGACTGTCTTCTGTCTGCTGAAGAAGTGTTTCAGTGTGTGCAGGTGTGACTGTGTGTGTAACATGCTGAATACAGGCACACACACAAAGAGCCACTCCCTGCTGCTTGTTGAAGCCTGGTCATGTTAAAACGCTGACAAATGGCTGTGTCTGCCAAAGACAAAATAATAAGTCCGGTGCAGAGAGGATGGAGAGTAAAATGACATACTAGTGTTTATCTTTTATGGATGGATTTTATTTTTATTATCATGACTGTTTTCAGTTTAGTTACCTGAATTAACATGGGCATGTCTCTGTTTAAACAACTGATAATGGGGGCGATCGTGCACTGACTTAAAGTTAGTACTGTACAGTATTGATGGTGGCCTTATTACTTTACTATTTTTACCCCCATACCATCGGAGTTGCAGGCTTTTAAACTGAGCATTGATAACAACCCGGCTAGTTTTTCTCCTCTGTAGTTCAGATGAGGCGTCCATATTTTCCAAAAAGAATATCAGTTTGTCTGATCACAAAACAGTTTTCCACTTTGCCCCAGTCTATTTAAATAAGCTTTGGCACAGAGAAGACAGCTGCTTTTCTAGATCACATACGCATATGACCTCTTTGCACGATAGAGCTTGAAGCAGCATTTGTGGATACCAAGGTCAGCCGTGTTCACAGTGATTTCTGGAAGTGTTCTTGGGCCAACGCATGGATGTGCACGACAGAATGATTTCTGTTTTTAATGCAGAGCAGCCTAAGGGCCCAAAGGTCACAGGCATCTACTATTGGTTTTGGTCTTGTTCGTTGCGCACAGAGATTTCTCCAGATTTTCTGAATCTTTTGATAATCCTTTGACAATTTGACAATCTTATCTATCTGTCTGTTTTTATTTACATTTTACACAGCATGCTAATGTTTTTGGAAGATATAATTTATGATCCATGCCTTGTCTGTTTTTCTGTGTGTGCCTTCCTTTGTCTTGTTTCTGTCATCATGTCTCTTTGTGTTTCTTTGTAAAATGCTAGTATTCATGTCTGTATCAGTCTCCTTTGGTTATTTCCAGTTTTATGTTAAAGGTTTTTAGTTGTTTTCCTGTGGCTGGATTTTAAGGGCGATTTAAAATAATGGCTTGTTTTTGTTTTACATCATCTGCCTTTGAATGCTGCATTTGGGGCCTTCTGTGCACACTCCTCATCAAGACAGATCAATCCTCTAATGATATATTAGTAACGTCAGAACTACAATAGTCAAACCAATAGTGTCATTTCCATCTACTGTAATTCATATGTGGCAGTATGGCTCTGCTCTGCAACCTCACTGCGCTTCATCATGCATACATGGAAAGTGTGATGCGGGGAGAGCAGCAGGACCGGCACACAGCAGGTGTAAGTGACAGCAGATATGAATGCTTACATACTTCCTCACCCCGAGTCACAAATCAGTTGGGAAAGACAAACTATGAGAAGCTGTTATGCAGCAGAGAACATTAAATCTGATAAGAATGGAGGAAATGTTCGAGATGCTGCGAGGCTGCTGTTATTGTATCCTTAGAAAACACATCAACCTGTATGGGTTCTACTCCCCATAAAAGCTCTATTATTATAATGTCCCTGGGCTTGGCACCCCCATCCCAAAGGCCAATGGGGTCTCCATTTCACCGCTCTGATAATAAAAGGTACCTCAGAGCCTCCATCACACATCCGTGTTTAGCTTACTTAGTGTTGGACCATTATTGGAATATTATGAGCAAGTGTGATGCACGTACATGTGTGTCTTTAGCATGTTTGCACACAAAAAAAGCAAGGACAGATGCAACAGAGGACTAATTCATCGTCACTTAATAGGAGCTTGTGTTGTTGACAGTTTACAGTAGCCACCTACCTCGGGGTGAATTATAAAACGGCTGCGAGTTGCTATGAGTGATTGTCACAGTGGAGCTGGTCAGACAAAGAGCTGGGTTCTGAAATAGCACACACACACACACACACACACACACACACACACACACACAAACACGTTAAAAAACAAACAAAAAAACCACAGAGACAGAGCTCCATGTTGCTAAACTCTGTCTCATAATAACGCCGACACATTTTTAGAAAATTGTGTTTGGTCTGGCCCAATTAAATTATTATTCACACTAGTTTGTATTAAAACTGAATTTAAATGGGGCTTAATAAGATTTAAAGAAAAGGCAACGTCACAGCCGGACCACCTACATACGTACACACACACACGCACATGCTGAAAACACATGCAACCACGTTGTATAACCAACAAGACTGAGAAAACAGCACTTTCCATGTCGCAGGGAACCTTAATTTAATTTGCCATTGTTTGCTTCAAGATGAGACAAGGTCATTTGCATTTGCTCTCTGAGTACTTTTTTTAAGCTGCTACTCAGCCCACCAGTAGAGCAGAGACACACGCACAAGGCAAAAAAGCACCAAGAAAGCTTAGGCTTAGATAAAAAAAAAGTAAAAAGCATTGTTTTGGTGTGTGTGTGTGTGTGTGTGTGTGTGTGTGTGTGTGTGTGTGTGTGTGTGTGTGTGTGTGTGTGTGTGTGTGTGTGTGTGTGTGTGTGTGTGTG
>VURO01001614.1:0-16726 GCA_015108175.1 Pelvicachromis taeniatus
CTGTCAATGTCAATTTCCTGTAAGCTTCATGTCAATTTCCTGTAAGCTTCATTCATCATAATAAATCACCAGTCACTGTATCCGAAACATTCCTGGATCATTTTCTATATTGTTAAACAGGTTTATGACACTACTTCATAGATGTAGCAACAAAAGAAGGATGTATGGCATTACCTAACTCAACAAAATCATGTAATTAACTAATTAACTCAAATAATTAATGTAGAAAAGTGCTTGAGTAGGGATACTTAACATCAACCTATCCACTCTTAAATATTTATGTGTAGCCACACACATCCTCAGTCCAACTGTGAAAATTTGTGATTTTTTAAAAAGTGCAGATACATCATTAGCTTCTCTTTCTCTCGTGTAATATATTTAAATTTAGCCCGGCCAACACTGTGAGACCATTTTTCAGGTAGAGGTAGAATTAAACCCCACATTTCAGCATTAGTTTTTCTCTCATAACAAAACCTGCTTGCTGCTGTCCACCTCTATCACCTGTTGTGGTGTGAATTTAACACTCTGTCCAGGGGGACTGATGACTAGGGCCTATCTGTGCTCCTCACAGGCTGATGTTGGAGCTGCAGGCTACCAGCACCGGGCAGATTTGTAATCGTGATGAATGACTCCACAGCAGCTGGTCTGTGATGGAAAGGTAATGAGCATGGGGAGCATGCCTTTGCTGCAAGCTGGCTTAAAGGGAAGAAAGTACCACTGGCTCCTCAGATATGATCTTTTCAGTTTTACAATGAGCATGAAGCTACAGATTTCTG
Source organism: Pelvicachromis taeniatus (assembly GCA_015108175.1). NCBI lineage: Eukaryota > Metazoa > Chordata > Actinopteri > Cichliformes > Cichlidae > Pelvicachromis > Pelvicachromis taeniatus. Next base: position 777 of record VURO01001614.1, read on the forward strand.
ACCTCATAACCATTGAGTGGGATCAGTCAGTAGATCGTATATGTACCAGAAACACAGATGAAGACAGTGACACATGTTATGCATTAAGAAAGCACATAACAGCTGCATGCTGTTCCATTCTATTGTACTGTGTTGCCTCTGTTCTGGTATAATTAATTTTATTCTGTTATATACTATTCCCTTCAGATCTACCATTGTACTCCTGTATATTCTAATCCATTCAGTTTTATTTTGTTCTGATCTACACTATTGTCTGTGCTCCTTTTTAATGATATTCTGTTCTTAAATGTTCTATTCTGTTCTATTTAGCCCTGCTTTATTCCTTTGTATTTGATCACAATCTGTGACTCAAGTTTGTTTTGAACTTTACACTGCAGAACTGAAAGGTGTTTTGGTTGCTCACATTACAGACCAGAGCCAAACATCTATGTCACCACAGTGGATCTGCCACATCTCACTCTATCCCAGCATCATCCGCTGTCACGCCAATGTCCTCCTGCATGTGCTCCTTCATTACATCTCTAAGCCTTCTCTGTGGTCTTCCTCTTTCCTGACAGTTTCATCTACAACATCCTTTGTCCAAAGTATCCACTATCCCTCCTCTGCACATGTCCAAACCATTTCCACCTTTCCTCTCTAACTTTGTCTCCAAACTGCTCAACCTGAGCTTTCCCTCTGATATACTCATTTCTAATCATGTCCATGTTGGTCAATCCTAATGTAAATGCTAATATCTTTAACTCTGCCACCTCCAACTTGCCCTCCTGTCTTTTTCTTTTTTTGTTGCCACTGTCTCCAATCGGCACACTGATTGGCAAAATCTTGTATTACAAACTTGTTATCTTGTTATTGAAGTATTGTATGGTGAGTATAGCCTGAAACATGTACAGATTTTATAACGAAGAACAAGGTTATTCTCATCGAGGTCCAGCAGAGGGAGCAATAGGGTCTGATGTGATCAGAGCCTTTGTTGCTGGGGTCATGGTAACAGCACAAAAGAGGAGACACTAACTCTTTCCACAGTGACACTGTTATAAATTCCCCAGTGAATCTGTCATTAATTGTGCACTAGCAACACTCCTGGAGGGAAAATACATTTTATATATTTTTCCGATTTTATGTGTGATTTCGACTAGAGCTCTTGCACAAAAGAGAAATAGAGAGCTTTCTTGGCAAAATTAACATCTGACATATTCAATTTACCCCTGTTTAAACTGAATTGTGTTAATGCACAATGTAGAATGACAGAACGGACGTTATGTCCAAGTGCTGCGCAGCAACTTATAGGTCAGAGCTAACCGTATGATAAAACACGAAGATTTACAATATATTAATTGCAAGACGGCACACATCAAAGTGGCCGTTAACTACCTGAGGTCAATGTCATACTGTCTAATTAACCGGGCAGCGGCTGTGTGGTCCTACATGGCTGTGGAGGGTGGAGAGAGCAGCCGATATCAACCCCCCTCCCCCAGCCACCCTTTACCCACCTTTTACTTCCTCCCATTCAGAGGCACGCACGCACTCGCTGTCTGAGTTCTTGCATAGAACACTCTGAGACATTCCATTTGCATGCCCGCCCCATCAAGCTGGATGCACTCAGACTGGTAATAAAAGGCATTGACCCCCTTAACCTTTATGAATTACAATTTGTGCCTGCAGCACGTCCTGTCAGAGGCCTCAGAAAAGCAGGCACCTCAGCCGGGGTGTGTGCGTGTTGTTTTGCAGTTGTTAAGGAGAGGGGAAAAGGTTTTTACAGCTCCTCGTCGGAGCTTCTGACAAGCAGGGAGGAGGCGGTCTGACAGCAGAAGCAAGGTAGGGAGGGACTGCAGCGCTGCTGATGGCTCCATGCTAATCTCTATCGCTGGATGCTGCACGAAACTACTGAGGCTCCTTTCTTTGTCAAGAACAGGGAAACACAGCCTGCAGGGCTACAGTTCACTTCTGTTCTGCTCCTGGTGTTTTTACTCATATGTAAACCTTTTAAAATCTGTCTGTGGGGAGAAAAAAAAGCAGTAAATTGTAGGATGGGAACACTTGTTGAACAGTTCAGATCACATAAACGCAAGGTCAATCTAACAACAATATTCTTAACTGTTTTTTTTCATTATTTCTGCTTTAAGCTTGCAAATATATATGGGTTTTAAACTGGAAGTCAGTTAAAACAAACAATCTGCAGACCTCTTCTTGAATGATGAAAAATTAATGGTACATTTGTCAATGTTTTTGGTGTTTATACTGAAACTGTGATTGTACCAGTTAGCTGTTTGAGATTCACTCATTCAGGTTTATTTTTTATTGCATCGTGTAGCCAAAAAAGTTAAAGTAAACAAAGTATACGAGTCCTATATGTCCATCAACATGAGAGTCTGATAAGCCTGTTTTATTCTTTCTGTGCCAATTAATAGTTAGCAGCACAGTTCTCTTCTGGGACCTCCTTGCCCTTCTATGTGCACACATGGAAAGCAGGAGGTGCAGAAGGCAGCAGCAAGACCATTTGAGTACTGAACAGGGCAGGTTTTAATGAAATCAGATACAGCATGAAAGCAGGAGCTGGTGGGTTGCAAAGTGGATGACAGATGCAGTGGTGTTTATCTGCTCACTGTGCACCCCTGTCACATGGTGCAACTGTGTATGCGCAGTTATGCACCTCTTGATTTTTCTAACCTTTATTGGATTACAGTGATCTGCTTTTTATGAATGGACCTGGCCAGTACTTAAAGAGGTTGGATACTTTCTATCATTGTGATTCACTTTTTATTGCTGGCTGTGGAAATCGTGGACATCAGTGTTCTCCGTATGCTGCTGCTAAATGGCCTTCTGTGTACAGCAATAGACTTTCCCATTGGTTGGCTTTTATCTATAAATCTCTTCTTGGGCTGGTTCCTTCTTATCTCTGTGTGTTTATATATGGGTAAAAGCCACAACCAACACTATAGGGATGGTAATCAAGAACCGGTTCTTCCAGAAAACCGGTTCCCAGTAGTCCAATTCTTTGGAATCATTAGTCTACCTGCCTTCGTCTTCTACTAAGAGAAAGATCTTAGAGAAGTGTGTCCTCATTTGGGATTTGTGTTGGTGTGGTTGTAGCCTCAGGTTTATATTGTTAAATGGTGACTATGACTATGACCATGTTTCAGAACATTTTACAGAGTAACATTAAAGTAATGTAACGAGTGGTATAACAAATTATTTTTTCATTGCATTATTTTTAAGAAAAGTGTTCTGTCTAATATGTGTAACAATGACTTTTTGAATAACAACTCTAACATTGATCACCATGAAGAGGGGAACACCTCAACAAATATGCACAAACATTTCACCCACAGCATACATTTAATTTGCATGAATATAAATTCTTTAATGCTGCTTAGGAATGGTGGTGACTCTCAAAGCCAATGAGGACCCAATGACAATCAATAAGAGAATCGATAAGTGATATGGTTAATGGAAACGTAATCACTAAATTCTTATCAATTCCCATCTCTACTACACTATCACAACATCATACAAATGTTAGTCCCGAGAATCAGAACAGAACAAATAGAGTCGATGTAGCAACAAAACTATTTAGACACATAAACCTATCACTTTCGATACAGTAAAATATTATTCAAATAAAAAATATGTAAACACAAGGACCTTAAAGAAATAAGTACCTATAATTTCAGTTTTTTTCTAGTACTAACACAAAATTAGGTTGAACCTACTGTCAGTAGCTCTGGTGGTTGTAGTTTTGCTTCACAAATGAACAAATCCTGAGTGAAAGAAGCTATTCTGGCTAAATGTATTCATGCAGTTTGGTCTACATTATTAAACCACTTTCACATTTTCGAATGTTAAAAGCCAATATGTAGCAGGAAAAGTGGTCTCAGTTTATTAATCATTATATGTTCACAAGAAAACATTTCCAAGCCCAGCACAGCTAAAAAATGTGAAAGCTCCGTTTCTCGTGGGTGGCACACTTGGTAATTACTGCACTGATGATCATACACTATCATAACACTTGCAGTTTTAGTCCCTAAGCAAACTGGAGAACAGGTGCGAAATCAGGTGGCAACTGAATCCAGGTCACAGCTCCGCAGAGCCGCAGCTTGTGAAAATTTTTAAGAAACTGGCAGTTCTTTAACTCGCGTGGAAAGATTCTGAGAATGGTCTTCAGCGAGAGTATAGACAGCCTTCAAGCAGCGGCTCCAATAATCCAGAGCTGGAGTATGCAGACGGTTTACTGATACAGCTGAAAATCATCCCACAGAAATGAAGCAAGCATTCTTTATCTCGGAAAGGTTTAAAGGACATTCACAGAAATCAATTTTTCTGTGAATCCATAATAACACTCATGTTTGTGCTACTGCTGAGCAGAGCAGTTGGAAGTGGTCTGGGAAATGCTGAAGACTGCAGTATCATTAGTCTTCATCCTGACTTTTTAGCTAAGTCTGTAACACCCCTATATCCACTGCACGCCCTGTGCTTACGAGCATTCAACTGAACAGGGTGATTTTATTAAATTATTCCTTAGCAGAAGTACTCTATTGGCCAATATTGGCTGGATTTTAAATAAAGTTTAAAAACTGACATTTTGTTTTTCACAAAACACCAGCTTGAACTGAGCTTTAATCCCCTTTCCTCTCTCTGTTTAACATCAGGAAATTCAGTCAGCGACTGTGTGAACAGGAGCGTGGCTGACAGGGGCAGCCGTGCGATGATTGGTTTACGGATCTCTGCTTTCTGTAGTGACTTCAAGGTCACTAAGATTTACAATCAAATGGCTTATGACACTTTAGTAAAAACCAGCCAAAGCTGATGACAGGAAAAGAAACGAAGGCGATGGCGTTAGAGGAATCTGCTTGACCTCACAGTGTGGTCCATGACTGGATGTGCTGCCGTCTGTTTTTATTACAACAACCAACACACAGATATGCACGTGAGCAGACAGAAGGTTGTTAAGGACGGCATATGGAGAATGGATTTGATAGACAGACACTATATGGTGCACACTGTATAGTAGGTGTATTTCAAGCTCGAGGAAAACTGCAGTTTCAGTCTACTACACAAAAGAGCAATTAAATATGATTTAAAGGCCAATCTGTAATGACAGTGTGCTGCCCCCTATTGAGATATTACTGCCCTGCTACTTATAGTTTTAGACGGTGATTTAGTGTAGTGTTCTGTCTAGCTCAGTTTATTTCAGTCATCACTCTGAAATTTAATGGCTGGGTGTTGATTTAAAGTGCATTTAACTGCTAAATGTGTCTTTACCTGAGTGTGGCGATGCTTTGACAAAGCTTTGTTCTCCTCATGAACAAAACAAGTCTCTATTTTAAAATAATGATGATGGGTTTCTGATATGCAACCGACAAGCAGCCCTTTAACTAATGTGAATATCACCTCCAAATGACTAAACTATAAGTGGATGGGAGTTTTGTTTCAATCATCAGCAAAATGAGTGGATATGAGACTTATAATATGTTAGGCATAAACTGAAATTCCAGGCGTGTTTACTTAGCACTCACACGGAACGCTGTTGATTTTTATGGGAGGCATATGGCCGCTTTTTATTGTGCTCAATTAAATTGCTTTAAACTAGGATTAACTTTTTGGTGCGGCAATTCATTCGATAACGTCTCCTTACTTAGAGGCATTTACCGTGTGGCTGCTGCAAATGTCGCCTGCCCGGTGCTCACATACTGGGGTGTCAAGTATGAGGCTGTCACAGCAATATTTACTGAAAGAGCCCTTCCTGCTTTTAATGGCCTGACCTACATCCCAGTTCAGAGAGCTAATAAAGGGCAGTCTGGTGTAGGTCCTGGAGCTGCACAATGTCACTCACAGATGCCCAACTCAGCAAGATCCGGAATGCTCAATTAGTTGCTTTTATAGGCCCCATTAATATGCATTAACTCTCTTTCCAGTGTACGTGCACAGCAAAACAGTTGCTCCTGGACACATATTAACCAGGTAACAGATTTTTAAAAACCCTTTTGATAACACGGTGCATTGTTGCACTATGAAAAGTGATTGTGTAGATTAAAGAAAAAAAAGTGTGGGTGTGGGGGGGGGGGTAAGCCTAAACATAATTAAGTAAAATGTATCTTAATGCGCATTTATGAATTTTAGCTATTTTGTGATATTCTCTGGAATAATCACAAGTTTTTGACTCTTCCTGATTTTTTTAATACTAAATCTGACTATTACCATAAACTCTGATAATATACAGCATTTATTTAAAGTCGTTGGATATCTACTTGAAAACAATACAAAACCACCATTAACTCAACACCACACAGCATCTGTAAGGAGCCCGATCTATACATTTACATAGAATCACAGCTCAGAGCCCCAGACAACAGATAGCTCATCACAGAACCCTACACAATCTGGTACCACTCCTCCCACACAATAAACCGATGTGGCACACAGTAAGCTGAATCAATCATGGCACTTTATTATCCTGTCACTAGTCTGCTTCCTGCAAGTGTGTTTACCCTGTCCATGGCCCTGCGACTGTGGCTGTTCAGTGTACATTAAGACAGACATAATTGAGATTGTGGGCGGCCGAAAGTACGGGGCTCAACCTGTTGTCGTTAATCTGTCATTTTGTCGAGAGTCACAGCAGCGGTGACCTATAGAAGGCTCCGTCTTGGAGGCACTGCTGATGGTGCTTTGTTGTTCATGGCAGAGGGCCTCACTTATTTTAACTTTATTGGTTTGCCACCAACGGAGAGCCCAAAGAAAGTGTGATCTATTGCCCAACCTCTGGCTTCAATTTCTCTGTTCTTGTCCTATCCATGCCGGGTACTTTATGCTCGCAGTAACTCTCTTAAAACTCATCACCTCTACATTACATAAAGGTATTCATGATTTGAGTTATTAAGGGTCAGACCTATTTGATGAAAAATAAGTTGAAAAGCTCAAAGGAGGAATAGTCACGGCCCATGTAATGAAAGCTTAATGCTGCTCTGTAATATACTAAATTATTACAGGCAATCAATTTGAATTAATTGGTAGCCCTTCAGATAGCTGCAGCCTCCCTTTAAATTCGATTACTGATGGTTCTGCTGAAAATTTGCCTTCACTTTGTATAAATTAGAGCTCTGGAAAAGCATTTACAATATAACAAGATATAAATGAATGCAATCGTACCGTTGGAAAAGGTACTTTTTACAATCACACACCATATTAGAAATAATAGCTGAATCTTGCCTCAGCGGACTGTTATTAATTACCTGGCAAATAGAACCTGTCTGTTTTCAACCTGAGCTATAGCGGCGGCGAGAGATCACCAAAGAAAATTAAACAGCAATCAAACTACATTTCTTTCATCATAATTCTGATTGTCAGGATCACCTTCCCCGAGATGGCTCACAGCAGCATAACAAATCCTAGTTTTTATTAAGTGCCTCAATTTGCTGCTGTTCATATTTCATATTTATGCAGCATTACAACAATGTCATACGTGTATCCTCCGTTCTTGTTATTTCTGGTATGCAGTGTGATTTAACAGATAAGGAAAGAGGGGAATGTTGCCATGAAACTGGATCTAATTGATAGTTTGAGATGATGTAGCATATAAACAGCAGTCTCTGGCTTCCTCTGAGCAAAACAGCACGATATTTTTACACCACACCTACACAGAAACAGCAGCTGCAACACGGAGCCCCTGGAAGGTTCCTTTTTTTTTTTTTTTTTTTAAATCGCATCATGCATTGCTCTTAACCAGCCATGATTTTTTTTACACTGCAAAAATTCACAAAGCAATTGGTTAAAACCTCAGAGAGGATGTAAGTATCTGGCTCGGTGTCTTCACAATGTTGCTTCTTTTATAGCGGGGGGTTATATCAGCCCGGAGACCCATAAGTTATGAAATGTCAGGATCCTATGCATTCTAATTGAGTGTGGAACAGTTAATGGCTGTGGAAATTCAGCCGCTTGACGTCTTATTCCCCTGTGCGCCGTTTCGCAGCCGAGCCCATGAGCCTCAATTAAATGACAAAATGGGCCCATTCTTGAAAATAACAACAATAAAAACACAAGCCTATAAGGCAATAATATCAGGTCTCACCTTGAATCAACAATGGCCACAGCTTGCAAATGGCTAAGAGCCGAAAGAGGAGGTCTTTACGAGATAATTTTAGCAGGAATATGGTGCTTGAGAGGTCTCTATTTATTAGTTAATCTGCTGCTGATTATTTTCTGGATAAATCAATTAAGTGTCTGGCCCATAAAATTTCAGATGATGATATAAAAAGTCTAAAATCAGCATCTTTACATGTTCCTGTTGGATCACGATAACAGTCCACAAGCTGGAAACACTCAGCCAAAAAGCACAAAGGTCCTCACATTTACAAACCTGTGAATGATTGGCCTTTCTTGATTTAATTGATTATTAGATCAGTTACAGATCAAACACACAGCTGTTTCAGTGCTATACCATAATACTGTGCACCTAAACTACATGAATATAAAAATGATCTTAAACTTCAGGCTGACATACAGCAGGTAAAACTCCGCCTGTCCACTGTACCCACAGGATTTCTTTTTTTTCTTTTTTTAAAGTCTTTCCTCTAAGTCAGGCCTACTTTTCCCACCAAACTAGATCATGTCCCAAAACGTACCCCTCCCCAAAACTTAGTTACATACTGTATGTGCTACTGAATAAAACAACACAAAAAAAATCTGAATCAATACTGCCTAAATCTTTCCTCATTTTCAGTAGATGTCTGCAATCTATAAATACACATGGAGCATGTCCTATTAAATCCTGTGATATGGTGAGGGTCTAAATATTGACCCAGTCCTGATTGGAGTAGATTTTTTTCACGCCCTTGCTTATGGTTTTTATAACTCTTTGACTTTAACCCCTTTACTGCTTCGCTGATTTCATGCAACAAACAATAGCTTTTCAATAATTCAATTTATAGCTCGCCATAAATAGAATTCAAAGGACAGTGCTGTTGCAAATGAACACAGACGATGCTCTTGGCTCCGGCAACACCCTGCGTGCCAGAGGAAAGAGAATATTTATTTTACGGTTCCCTCACATTCCCATTAAAACCAGGAAGCTGCATTTCCAAGCATGTGGTGTAAATGTAATATACAGAGTTGAAAGAGACAGATGGTAGAGGGGAAATCTCACATGGCAACACCGTGCAATGGTACCAGTGCAGCTAGTGCCAATGAAGAAATCCTCCTCAAACCATCCAAGGCCAGATTAGATCTATTAATACATGTTCATGTGCATCTATCATGTTCCTGCTCACATACATGTCCGTGTGGGCTGTCTGATCCTGGCTGAATCATTAATGTAAATGCCAAAACAGTGAGAGGTGATGTCTGGGAAAGGATCTAAGACACAAGCACATAAATGAATTACCATCCTATTTATTTATCCAGGCCTTTCTGTCAATCACAGCAATAATCAGAACTAACTCATTCAGATTTTGAGAAAATGGAGGATGCATTCCGTCCAATTTTCAATTTGGAAGTGGCAACTATGGCCATGATGAATGTCTGAATAGTCCATCTTCTTCCTCTCATTTCTCCTAACCTTTCCTGACAGCTTAGATATTGCCTACCTGGTAATTTGCTCTACAATAATTGTTACTGTGAGATTTTCCCCCAGCTTTTAACAAGGATTCTTAACACCCTCTGTAGGTGACAAAATGCAATTACAAACACAAGTGCCCCATCGTGACTGGTCATCAGCAGCTGCCACCTTCATTCTCCAGTCCCAACTGGTTCCATTAATGAAGGAAAAAAACCAACCCCAAAAGCTATGCAGGCAGAGTCGGCAAACATTTGCTGGGAATAAAACTTTAATTAAAAGATATGAAGCTGCTTTATTGATTAACAACATCAGTGATTAAAGTGAGCGCCTGACATTTTTTTTCCACCCTGGCTACTTTGTTTCCTCTCAGAGATCATTTATTGTTGCACGGTCCTCTTTATTGATAAGTGTGTTTGATGAATGCAGATGCGGCAGTTAGGAGAGCGGGCTCGCTGATGGAGCGATCATATTGTGCGAAACACCAGGCTCAGGCAAGAACAGCTGTTGCAGCTCCATCCACTGGGACGCCATGTTTCACCACCACCCCGAGTGCACATGCAGGCGTGCTGCTGTAAAGCTGCAACCAAACGCATTCACAGGGCCCTAACAACTCTATGAATTTTATGACACATCACCAGCGCACTCTCGTCTCTGTCCGGCACTAAAGCATTAATTATTGGACTAATTGCTACGGCTATATTCATCTCTCTCTGTAATCCTTTGGTGATTACATTTTGTGTTCAATACCAAGCTTATCCTTTAATTAAAAGGATTATTAACCTTTAAAATGGAGACATGTGGGATTAAACCCTCAAACGCTGGTGTCAAAAGCTTTTTCTGTTTCTTTTTTTAAAGTGAGCTGTGAATGGGGTACATCATATCAATCATAATCAGGAGACTACAGGGCTGATCAGATGTCTCATGGCTCCACTACATGTTAGCCTTTTCAAGGAGCTGACTTACAACACCTATAAGCCATCATCTATATCTTCTTCCAATTAAAGTCCACAAAATGCTGACACATTACACCTGGCGGGCGAGCAATCAGTGTGAATAGATGGATAATGATAGAGATCTGACCACAGAGGATCTAAACGTGGTGAGAACAAGGCGAAAGGGTGAACAAGTCAATGGTAAAAAACTCATTATAATGCAGACAATGAGATATTTGACTTGGTAAGCGTTAGAGTTCTGAGCAAGCAAGAGTTCAAAGTTCAAAGTCAGCCTAAGTGGAGCCTGATTGAAAATCATTGGAAATCTTGGACAAATAAGAGTACGCCTCAGACAGTGAAAGTGGTTCGGTCGGGTTTTGATGACACCTCATTGATCAACACACAGACCTCTTCATGAACACCTGCGTGAGAAACTGTAAGGAGGAACACATGCTCTGATTAGTGCATGAATACATGAATATAAAAGATTCTCTGTTGATAATGTCGGCGTCACGGCTGCCGCTTTGGTCACCCAATGCAGCATCATTTTGTCTGATCGATACCCGCCTACATCAATAATGCGGCTGAACTATTTGGCACCAACGAGGCAAACGTGAACCACAATGCTGAACCCCTCCTCGGCTGAGCCAAGCAGTTAGAATCAAGTGCTGTTTGCCCATGCCAAAGCCACGCTGCATTATCCAGAGCAAGTCTTCATTTGAATGTCCTAATTAGTTAATTAGTTGGTGGTTAAGGATGATATGAGCATCTCATCAATCTCTCTATCTCTAAAAATAAACACCCAGGGACGGCAGTGGTGAGTCATTAGAATGCTGATGACTGTGGGAAGTGTCTGTGAGGAGGAGAGGTCTGCTTGTGACACTCCATATTTCCACAAACCACCCGGCACCATAAAGAAGACTGAGGAGCTATTGCTGTGAGCATTGTATGGATGGCAAATCAAGCATGACTTAATGAGTTTCGAGAAACTCTGAGGAGCTCAATTATGGTTTTTTCATGCGTAACTTTTGGGATCCGTTTACTTGTTTATCATCGATGTAGGGAAATGAGAATTAGGCATGAGAAGAGAAAAAAGATTAAAACAAGTTTATTTTAAGAAAGCACCTGTTATGCCTTCAACTAGAAAGCGGCCTTTGTTTTCATAAAGTCCTTTTGAACAATTACTTTTGGCAAAAGTAACTGTAGCCGTATGGAAAGAGAGTTAAGTTTGTTCTTCATTTCTGCAGCAGCGTATATGGAAGAAAGAGGGTAGGGGAGGAGGAAAGAATAGGTTAAAAATAGTTAGCATATGGCAGCATATGATTGAGTTTCCGGGGCTGTGAAAATTCACTCTAATTATTCAACAGTATCCCTCTGTCATCCTTCCCTATATGCACCCCTTTGCATGGAAGTACAAGTGACTTCAACTAATATACATAATTCTGCTACTTAATTGGCACAGATCGGGTGAAAGTGGGCTAGGAAAAACCCTTAGAGACTAATAGGGGCACATATCATTGGCTCCATCAGAACAGTAGTCCCATAGGTGATAGAAGTCAGCAAATATTTCATGAGCTGCAATATCAAAGTACCTCACCTCTGGAGTCCTGCGCGCTATCCTGCAACGAACACCTCTGAAACAGTTGTGCTGTCAGGTGTATTTATAGCAGGCGGCCCGATGACTGATGCTAATGCCATAGAAATTATGCAGTGCTCTATTGCTGTCATAACAATATGTTACACTTAAACAGTAAGGTTAACTAAACTAGTCATTTAAGTTATAAGTGGGCCACTGGCGTATGTTTGTGTACACTGATATGGATTATGCCAAGTGCTACACTAGCTCCAGCTGGTTTTCATAGACATTATGCTAGATTTAGCCCCATGTTGACTTAAATAATTTTGTGTTAGATGGAAAAAAAAATAGAGGATTAGATTAAACCGTGGTTGGAAAAAAGTTAAAGGTTGCTCCTGTGCATAAAGTGGACAAGACCCATACAAAAGCGCACCCAAAGAAGCAGACAGACACGCTCACTAGAAGGAGTGCATAGAAATGTAAAATGCACTTAAAGATACAACATCAAAAACAAAGGCAATAAAATCCTAATGCAAGAAAATCTATGTACCATGATCATCCTATAGCTGGACTGCTGCTGTGCAATAAAACAGCATGTGTTAAAAATGCCATAATGCAACAAGCTCAAAACCCTGAATACGGTTAAATACCAGCCACTCGTTTCACTGCATGTAGCCAGGTTAACAGAGACAACCGAAAATCACAAACACTTAAAACAGAGTGTTGCGACTGGTGAGTGCAGCCATTCGCAGGAGTCATTAGCACTCATAATTAGCTCTATAAGGTTTCTTAATAGATAGGGAATATGAGGATATTTTCCAGGACTGGGTGCACCCAAGGGTGTCAGCACTGTTCACTCAAGATGCTTCTGTATGTAATTACTGAATGAAAATGCCACAACAACATAAATAACACAAATTCGAGGTTTCAAAACAGCCCCGATGAACAGCCCAATAGTTCACTGCACAGTTCAGGTCATACATGACAACATACAAGGACAACTGTTGATTAAGAGCTTGATATTCACATCTCGTTAGGTGGTTCCATTATTTATATGGCATCCTGTGGTTATGCAGTCTTTAAGACTGTGATGGTATTTTTCATATAAGCAAAATTATGTCACGGCACTAACGGGAAGTTCAGCATATTTTATGATTTAGCGGACGTCAGCTGTATATAATATTACTCCAAATGTTATCTAGTACTTTTATTAGTGTGTAGGATTATGTTGTGTTTGGCTTTTTCATAGTGTTTTCAGCTCTAAAAGGTATAACAGCAGTGGAATTTCTCTGATAATTCAGAGAAAGACGTATTATCTTTAATTTGATTGAGAGGAAGAACTTACATTTTTAAATTATACCCCAGTTTAGCTTTGTGTGCGTGTGCCTTAAAAGTGAAAAGAGCTTCAGTAAATCAGTACATCAGCATAGAGTAGAAGTGCCTGCACATTGCAAAGTGGACTCTAATTGAATAAATCATACTTAGGTTGTTGATGTTTTCAATTTTATGGCCCAATGTTTTTATAATGTTAATGTAGGTCAACAATGCCAAGTAATATTTGCAATAAGCTATAGAGGTAAAAGCAAGCTCCAGAGCTGAAATACCAATTACCAAAAATCCTGTCCCTTGCCTTCACATTCTGCATATTCACGTGGAGACGATTATAGAGATTAGTATTTGCCCAACTTTGAATTGTCACTTAACAATGCAATAACCCTGAATCACTTTTTATGAGGAATTTATTTGCATTATGCTTCATGTTTCCATGTATTCGTCAGGATGGAAAAAACAGAAAAAAAATATTTCAGGTGGCCTCTTCACCTACCAGACCTGCAGCATGGGAACATGCACATTTTCAGGGGTCTGTTTAAAGCCACACGTTCAGGTAACATACATGAGTGTTATCAAAAACTAACCAACCTCCCAAAATTTAAAATTAACAAAGGCTACCAATAAGACACCAAACACTAAATGGTACAACAGCTCCATAATAAAAGGCTCACTATATCAAAACAAAATGTGGCCACTAAAGGAATCAATTTCTGACATTTCACCTCTATCTATAAAGAGTTCACTGACCCTGGCTCTTAAATTTACTGCTCTGTGCAGCCTCTATCAAAATGTTTGTCAGCGACCCGTTTTGCTGAAAGTTTTAGTGCAACACATTGCAGATCATGACATGTATGGATTTAATGGGCCCTTGAGCCATCCTTATATATGTCACGTTGTTCAGGCAGGATAAATATCTTAGCTATCGGTGTAATAACACAGGAGAAGATTTGCAGGTGAGTCCCCCATTGCTAATCTTGGATCTTTCCGAGTCTTTCTGAATGAATCATCAAAGCTTGTGGATGTTAGTGGAGGTCTGTTAGCTGATTCTTGAAGTCATGCAAACAGATCCTATTTGTATTTACACTTTGTTTCTAAAAGAGTAACACACATTTGATTATGCAATTATGTAAGATAGCAAAGCTTTAAAATGTGAAAGGTTTGAGATTCAGTTCAGTGCATTGTTTGTTTTAAAGAGACTTGAGAATGTCAGTAGTGTGGTAAGAGGTAGGATACTAGCAAATAGAAAACCATCAGATATAATCCCAGATCTGTCTTTTTTCACAAACTAACACAATCCACATGCAAGGTTTCTTTTGAGAGTCACAGAGAAGTGAACTGCTCAAGCTGAGGATTCCCTCCAAAGCAGCAGAGATGACTTTTTCTATAGCGGTGAGAGGCTGTTCTGTTAGCCCAGGGAGAGGGATCATGAGTACAATATTGACTTTAAATTACAGCAATAGCTGCTGCTCATGCTGTCTCAGGACCATGCTGCGGATCAAACACAAAGATCAGGCCAGGATTAGGAAAAAGCCACTGACAAGAGCAGAGCCGCCTCTCTGCTGCCGCAGCGCACACGCTCACACGGCACCGCTCAAATCTCACACTAAGCTCTCACTCTCACCCTGCAACATGTAACACGCACACCTCGTTGTCATCTCATTTACATTTCAAAGCCAAAATTGATTGCAAACAAAATTATCTAAACACGAGGGGTGAGGGTGACTGGTCATGTGTGCCTTTGTCAGCACAGATCTATTCTGAGGACTAGAGGATGGCAGCATTTCCTCCCTGACTCTCACGACTGCTTACAGGATACAACCGTGTTCTTGCGATGCCTTCTAACTGGGCTTTTATTTTCCTTTTCCTGGCAGTTAAACACAAATAACAGCATGGATGATGTGCTGGGATCCATTGTCTGTGCTCAGGGAGGAGTGCAGGATATGACTAGTGTGATAAATGATCACACCTTGTGCCTGGCATGACAAAGGAACTGCAGCACAATCTGCATGTGCTCCATCCTTTTGCCATCATTAGGTGTAATTGGGACTCATGGCGAGGCATGTTCTTTTTTCTGCTGTGGAAGTATCAGGAATGGAGCTGCTACTCCTCTAATAGGTACAGAAAAAAGCTATGGAAGGGAGACACGTCCAGGCCACTGCTGCAGAAGTAACACTGTGTCCTGATATCACACTTCTGGCCTAAATGGAAGCTCAGTGAGATCTGTGCATGTGTCAAATCCCCTCTACTCTAATGTCAACTCTAATGTCCAACCAAGTCTATTGTCATGTCAGACTACACTTTTTGATGTTGAACTTCAAGGGTGTGCACACAGGGGCCAATATTGGCATCTGTCGGAGGAAGCGAGAACATGTTCTATCACTATAAAAACAGTACTGATTACAGTGCTGCTCATTAGCTATAATGGGGATACATGTGGAATTTACAGCATTGTGTAACAAGGTTAAAACAACCTCATGAATCCTAGTATTCACGCAACATTTTTTTTTTCCTGCAGTACTATTATTCATCATTAAGACAAGTATATCCAACTACACAGCTGAAT
>VURO01001614.1:30426-66374 GCA_015108175.1 Pelvicachromis taeniatus
ACCCCCCCCCCCCCCCCCCCCCCCCCCCCTCCCATCCTTGGCCAACGCCATCACCTCCTAGGCTTCCTACGTGCTTCCTTCCAATCAGTATAAATGAATGGCCTTTGCTGCAGTTTGCCATGAGTGGATGGATGGACACCAAATAAAGTGACAAAAGCTGAAGGAACGACTGTCTGAGTTAGCAGCTCTGTGCTTGACTGGCAGAGACGTTATAGTCACAGAAAGGCATCACCTGGATAAAGTAGCAGTTTGCAGGTAAATCATCCTAATAAACTATCAATAATACTAAATCATTCCTTACATCATCACAATGAAATTTTGCAACACAAAATCTATGCTCTCTTTCTTCAAGTGTCCAGAAATTATATTTAATAAACATTCAAATCTACACTGGATGACACTGCAAACAGCGTGGCTTGTAAGGACATCACCGTCAGGAAACAACCAGCGTACAGAGGCCGTGGCCTCACCGTCTAGTCGTCGTCTGTCACCTCCAAGATGGCGCCGTGTCTGCTTCGGCTTTATTTGCATTGGCATTTTGCATACGTCTGAGTTGCTGCATGAATCCTGACTACGCAGCATCACAACAAAGGGGGAGAACCAGGCGTGACACTACAATCCTGCCTTGCTACATACAGATACATTCAGCTCAGAGGGAATGACAAGGCTGTATTAGTGCAGTGTTTGTATGCCTTTTCAGTGAACAGGCAGTGGGAGGGTCTGATATTCCTGGGGGTGAAGGGGTTAGAGGGGTGTGTGTGTCTGTGTTACCAGTCACCTGCTGCTAAATCCTATTAGCAAGGCCTGGGGGTTAAACCAACCATCACCATTAAAGGCCTGTCAGGGGAAAGCCCACAAATAATAGGGCTGATCGCTACAACTGACAAATAATTAGGTGCTTTGATAGAGGATAATCAATTAGAGATAATAGGAACAGGCTTGACATTCTGAGATGTACCAGAAAGAGGGAAATAGTAAGAAAGACAGCAACAAAATGTTGATGAGAAATTAGATTTTAGGTTTTTATTAACGTTAAAACCTTATTTTTAAAGGAGTACAGATCAAAATCTAAGAAAAAGAATTACATGGTCAATCAGTCAGCAGTTATTATCTAGACTAATTATTCATTTGATGTGTTCTTGAAAACAATAATAAATGGTCTGTATCAGTATCCCAAAGCCCAAGGCACACTCATGTAACTGCCATGTTTGAACGGTCCCAGATATTAAATTTAGTGACCCATTGCACTGAGAAAAGAAGCAAATCCTCACAAATGAAAAGCTGCTGACATTTTTTACTTTGAAAGTTACTTACTGATAGTAGCAGATCATTTTTCTGTCACTTGGATAATCAACTAATTGACACATTACTCACTCTAAAATGCTATTTTACTTAATTTCTTGTGAGATAATGACGTAAGCACTAAAATACATACACAAAATCTTTACTACTGTTTGCACGCAATGATCCGAAAAATAAACCCATTCCTATTTTAACCTCTAGCTCTTCAAATATGTACATTCTAGATGCTAGCAGGGGAAAATGGGCTGAGGTAAGATTTGGTTCAACTAAAACCTAACTGGCTAAAATGAAGCTTTGCGTCTGTCTTTTTGAAACTGCAACAGATTCTCGTAGTTAGTTAAATAACACAGCTCTATTCAGACTGCATGTCTTTGAGCAGAGAGCGGACGGTCGTCTTCACCAAGGACAACATAGTTCTAGGTCTCATCACCTGTAGGTGAGGAGTACAACATCTAAAAGCAGATATAGTTCAGGGATTAAAGTGTCTGCCTAAACATTTCCATATGTTTGCTAACATAAGGGAAAAGGAGGTGAGAAAAAACTGGCAAAGCTAGTGTTAAATGAGATGAGAAGTGACAGTTTACATTTCCAGCCACAATTAACACGTTGATGGCGTTTTTCGCCGGGCCCCTCACAGTGATAATGCCTGTTGTCAAATCTGTTTAGCACGCCAAATCTCCTGGAGCCTTCAGCTAGGCAGCAAGCTTTTGACAGATTGAAGGTTCAGAGATAGGCTATCATGACAGATGGAAGCTGGCATCGATGTTCAGCTCTCGCCAATCACAGGGGACCTGCCCCCCTTATTCTGCGGGGCGCAGCTCCGCAACCTTCCCCCCTCTGATGGGAGCAGGGGATGGCATTGTTAAGCAGTGCATCTGTGAGACTCAGTCTCCTCTGATGGAAGCATAAGGCAAAGAGCTCTCAAGCAAAAGACGGCCACTGCTGTAAGCGCATTTCAGATATGATGGGAGGCTAGCTCCAGGGAATTGTGGAAAGGAAAAACTTTGAAACATTTTGAGGAGCAGAGGAGGACCCAGGAGAGAAAAGAGCGACTGCAGCAAGCCTCAGCTATTCAGTAATGCCATCATTAAATTTGATTATTACCTAAATGCTGGCAAATGCTCTGCAGTCACACCACAGTGGAGTTTGACAGAAACATTTACTTGATCACTCTTTATATCTGATTAGTAGAATGACATTTTTCTCATGACCAACAGAATCACACCTGTTAAATACTCAATACTGAGAAGGGAAATCAATTTAGATAGCCTTGGCTTGTGTATAAAGTCCTCCTTAGAACTCATACTACAGTATGATTACCCTTAATGAGATCCATCTGAAACAGTGGCACAGGAGAAACTCATTAAACTGAGCTTGTTCTAATCAGACAGGCTTATATGGATTTTGCAGACATCAGAAATTGTTCTGAAAAAGAAAAATACACCAGGGCCTCTGAAACAGAAGAGGGGATCTGATAATTAAGTATCTGCCATGCGCTGATGATATCACGAGTGTTAATGATCACTATAATGACAGTTCACGCAGCACCCAGTTGATTTACAATACACCTACTGTGAGGCACCACTGCGACAGCCACTGCAGCAAACACACCCAAGTGAAAACAGTTTAGTATAGATTAAAATGACATAAGTTAGACCTAATAGGTACTCTTAGGGAAAAGAATTAAATGCTTACTTGCACTAAAAAAAATGTCCATAGGTAGACAAGTTTGAGATGCAGCGTTGTTGGTTTACTTGCTGGCAGGCAGCCCTCTAAGTTGTTTGGTCTCTCCCTCCCTGTTTAGGCGAACACATTGTTGATTCAGACCCATCATGTTGAGGCTTGAGGTCACCCTGTCTCAGGCTTGGCTAGTTAGCAGCAGCCCACCTGATGGCCCAGAGGAAATCACAGCAGCCGCACTCACAGGAGAGGGCCTGACAGCCAGGCCCCGCACCAGAGAGAGGGGTCCAGCTAAGGGGGTGGAGAGAGGTGGGTCAGTATGGGGGGAGGGAGGAAAAAAAGGAGAGGGATCTGAAAGGGGGGAGGTTGGGGGCTTCAAAAGCAGGGAGGGATCAGACATAACTAAAGAGGGCGCAATAGTCAGTCCTGTTATGGTCACGGCTATATTAAGTCTGGTAAACGTAGAGCATGAAAGAAAGGAAACAGGGGTTGATAAAGTGAGTGAGGCTACCTTACTGGGTGGTACACCATAGAAGAAAAACAGAGATGAGAAGGGAAAAAGACAGCTCTTAGGTTAAGTTGTATGAGAAGAAGAGGAAGGTCCAGTCTGCGTAAGAGAGTGATGGGGATCCTCATTCACAAAGATGGATGGTTCAAATTTGGGGGGAAGGGAGAGGGATTTTTTTTTCAGCATTATATATGGATCTATACAGGGAGCTGGTCAAGTGGTCTAGTTGTCTAGTTTTTCCAACATCTAACAGCAGTTTCTGTTCAAGCAGAAGCAAAACTGCACTGTGTAAATGAAGTGAGGCATCAGTGTAAGCTATCCTGGGGCAGTGATGCTGCTCTTGCAGAGAAAACGTTGGCTGTAAAATGCTGTGATGAACAGCAGACATTTCCAGTTCACAAGACTCCCAGTCTCTCCTGAGAGTCTGCTTCATCCCTATTATAGCCAATAATAGCCCATTGTAGTCAAATGCTCTTTCTCTTCACTGTGACTGAATGAGGACACATTATTTACCGAGAGGAGACAACGCTAATACACGGCTGCAGAAAACTGCTGACAGGAAGAGGGCAAAAATCATAGGTTTTCCCTCCTAGAGGACGTTGCACTTCTTTTATATTTATAGTTATGTTTAATAGCATCCCACAGTCTGCCAATACACCTCCAGACAACCTCCACAGTCGCTTTCTCAATGCCGGTTCAACTACAAGGTGTTGGATCTGACGAGATCAATACTTTTTTTTCCTCCGTTTTCTACAGTACGAGTGCATTGACACTGATGAGGTCAATCAGTGACATATGAAAGTAAAGACATGTCTTCAAGGTGGTAAAACCAGCATACCTTTTATGACCAGGTTAAAAAAGAAATTTAGGTTAAAGATACAAAATAATACTTACAAGACCTATAATTTCACATTCTATGATATACATATAGTAACATAACTTAAATGTATGATTGTAGTTTGCACACATAATGAGCAGGGACAATCTAAAATGTAAAAAAAAAAAAAAAAAGAACTAATTAAATGAGTCCTTTAATACTCATTAAAAGATCATCTGAATGGATAAAACTCCTTTTTTCCCCAGAGCGTGCCAACAGGGCAATAGCTGCAAAATGCAGATCAAATCTTCACTACATTCATCACTCAATACAGTTTCTTTAGGTTTCCGTTTTGTGCTTATGTCTAAAGGCATCTGAGACAAATGCCTCACCACAAAGTCATACACCATTAATGCAGTCAGTGGTGCTGCAGCCTCAGAATCTTATTATCTTAGTTGGTTCAGCCTCATTAGCTGTTCTATGCATATTAATGGGTGGGAAATGGAAAACTATACCCCATTTAAGAACAAAACATGCTCAAAGTACTGGCTGCTTCTAGGTTATAGGACATAACTCACTCCGCAAATTGCTATCATCGGGCTCCTGGCAGAACCCTGCTGTTTTCTTTACCCAAAAGCCCCTTGTTCCCTCGCAGAGACAGAGTTTCATTAACCTGCACTGCATTCAGATGCCATTATGGCTCTAATTATGGCGCATGCTCTTATGAAGAACTGCCTGGGTTCTTGGAGACTTTTATGTCCAGCTGTCCTGTCACCAAGGCCAGGGTCATCTCCACTGCCGAAGATACAGACAGAGACGATGTGCTAATCTCTGATGCATTGAAGCTGGCTTTGTAGACTTATGCAGGCTTATCTATCATGGTCACGACTGCATTAGACATAAGACCTTAAGTTTGTAGGCACTGAAGCACAAAGAAGAGCAAATTAAATTCTTCTCATCTACCTCCTCAGCTGTGTCCAGATTGCATCAGTAAAAAAAAGAGGCTCTCTTGAGGATAAAACTGGCACCTAGCAGTTCAGGGGTAAGTCGTTGTCTTATGTTTGTTCTCCATATTAAAAAGAAAATCTTGTTATATATTTTATCTATCTCTATTTAACTATTAGTAAAGTAACCAAACTGCAGCTTTTTGTCATTCTAGACTCAGCACATCTGCCAACACGCCAATGGAGACCTTAGGTTGGGAAACAAATAAAACCTCTGTCCAGTGTCTCATTATCCATGAAACTATCTTCTCGGCTTCCTCTGTCTAATCAAAGAGAAAGGAAACACAGGAACAAGCTGAAAAATTCCAACATGAGGGAGCCTGAAATAGTTCCCTCAGCATTGAGCATTGCTCACTCACAGCAGATAGCGAAGGTAAGGAGATCCTTTGGCAGGTGCTTTGGGCTGTCAGAGCTGTAGATGAGCTCTGCTGCTGGATAACATCTTGCCAAATGCTCGAAGCTTGTCAGTTAACAGTCTGCCAGGAAAAAAAAGGTGGACAGTTACTAACCTCTCAAAGAAAAGACAAAGGCCGAAGGCAAGTTTTGAGAAATAAAAAGAAAGTTGAGACTTTCTTGAGAAAAATAATTAGCAGTATTTTACACTGATTAAATTCAAGATAAAGTGGTTTGATGGTTTTAAAGGAAAAGATCAAAGGAGAGTTTTTAAAAGTTTCCCAGCAACGTTTTTGAAAATCAACAAGACATATGTCAATTACAACCGCGTTTCGAAACACATTAAGACACTTTGTAAATGAAACATTGAAAAATATATGGTTATTTTGGATGTGACATCAGAAACTGATATATTGCCTCTTTTTTTAAAAGCACACATAAGCATTCGAGAACTATATTGATCGGCTGAAAGGATTTCTGCTATTCAACATTTCAAGGCCATAATATTATAAATATTTAAGAATAGTTGACATATCTGAACTGCCGGGAAGACAGTGGAGCAACCAGACTCTTTCATTATCAAGCCATGTTGATGTTAAGAGTGCAGAAAGTGGTCTTGATTTGCTGAGCTGAAATAACATCATCTGGAAAGGCAGAGTCTCTCCAAAACTTGTATATATCATTTGGCATTAAAGGTACCTTCACAGATGTATAAATTACTCATACCATGTGCACTAACGCTCCCCTAGATCATCACGCATGCTGGCTTTTGAACTGTGTGTTCATAACAAGCCAGAAGGTCCCTCTCCTATTTTCAACTTTCAATTTTTGATTTGTCAGACCATAGAACAATTTTGCGCACCTCAGTCAATCATAAATGAGCTCATATCCAGAGAAGGTATTTCTGAATCTTGTTTATTTATTTGAAAATGTTTTGTATAGTAAAGTTTTAAAGTGCATCTACCGAGGCGATGACAAGCTTTATTTGCATTAAAGCATTGCATAAATCGCTCAATCAAGATGTGCAACATTTACTTTATTTCAAACAATGCTAGTATAAAGGGGTTTTCTGGAGACTTGTTAGTAACATAAGCTATAAGCCAATGATGCAGTTTGACAATCAAACACAAAGAAAATTAGCCCTACAACTTCAGTGATGTGGAATTTAACAAGGAACATGCAGTCATACCTTTGCAAGTGCTGCTATTCTGTTGTGTACAACATCTAAAAGTGTTAAGTACAGCATGGGCCATTTATATGGATACACCTTAATAAAATGGGAATGGTTGGTGATATTAAAGTCCTGTTTGTGGCACATTAGTATATGTGAGGGGGCAAACTCCTCAAGATGGGTGGTGACCATGGTGGCCATTTAGAAGTTGGCCAGCTTGGATACAACTTTTGTTTTTTCAATAGGAAGAGGGCCATGTGACACATCAAACTTTTTGGTAATGTCTCAAGAAAAACAAACATGTCTGCTGTTTATACACTTATACGGTGCTGACTAGGAAATTTAATACTGCTTAAACATTTTTTAATGTATAAATGAAATTTTGTCCTAAGAGAAAAAAATTGAATCATGAATCTTCCAAAGACTGAAAAAGAAAGGTTGCCCACTGTAATGTACCACAGTAATATAGCATGTTTGTATCAAGTTCATTGGAGAAAAGGCCACTCGTATATTTTTATTAGTAATAATGATGAAACTTCTGGGATTTTAAACACCATGATATGTATAAGGTTTGTTATAATAACTCCAATTATTGAAAATTAACAAATAATTTAGTAATGTAAATAATCATTACTGACATTTTTGCTGAGAACGTATTGTGACACAAAATGTATGCCACTTAATCACTATGATTTCATGACAAAAACAATGAATCTGACTTATTGATCTGTTTGTATCAAGCCCCAGGGGGAAACATTTTGAGATTAATTGATAGATCTCTAAGTCACTCCAGCTTCTTAACTTCAATGATACTCTATTTAAGGGTGTCAGTTTAAGAACAAGCTTTTGTAAGAGGATATCTTTGTGTGGATTTGCATTCACTAATAGACAAACACTCTGAAATAATGTGACCTTATGATTGAAAGCACGGTTGAAGTCTATGCATTTTCAAAGTGCAACACTAATTCCAATAAGCCCTTTTCCTATCTAAATAATTTTGCTTTAATTATAACAATGAGCCACAGTTAGATAAATAAATAACTTCACTGTCCTCCCTGGAATTGTGCTGATGCGGAGGCCTGCCTAGGCATTATAAACCTAATTAGCAGAAGATTACTATGCAGTGTGCAAGGCTGTGGTCCAGAAAGACATCATTAGGTCTTCTGATGGGGATATGCCTTCAGCACATTGATTGTTTTTCGCTCCAAGAACAATGCAGATTGCAGACTTTATAATTGGGCTTTCAGGTCACTTGTGACTTCACTTCTACTATGTGTGGCTGATGATCTCCATTCAAACAAAAGAAGCTGATAACAAAAACACATTCCCACTGAGCTCATGGAATTATCAGAATGTCCATGGATTGTAAGGCACACCATAAAACTCAAAGATCAGTGTAACTATTTAAAAGAAACAGGTGAAGAAGTCAGATATTCTTAGCAAACTGACACTGGTACTACTTATCCCAAGCAATAATACTCAATATAAATACATTTTTATGTATTGACACCAGTTACCACATGTTAGAGTGTATAGGTAACGTGAGCTGATCATGTCAACAGACCAAGAGGCCACTGGAGACAATGAGATGATGTCACTACCATGGATGGATCTGTCATTTAGTAAAGAGTAGGCTCCAACCCCCCCTTGATCCAAAATTGAATAAGCGGAGTAGAATGGATGGACGTCGGATTGCTGAGATATTTGTTTACCATAGCAACTGACCATGAAAGTATTACTCAAAGTTAATCCTCCTGAGGAATCCCGAGGTGTTTTGGGCTCACTAGTGGTCTAGGTCTGACCCAGATGTCAAAACTCTTCTTCCGTTCCCAACTACCAAGAGTTTATGACTGTGTAGAATATGGACTGAGTGGCAAATGAAGAGATGTGCTTCTAATCTAAGCTCTCCTTTTAAAACTCAACTGTCAGCTGCAATGGGTAAATCACTGCCAATATTTCACTGCTGTCAAAGTTCATTTTACTTTTATTTCACAGGACCATGTGGTACTTGAAAACCTTCACTGCAACTGAGTCCCAGCTCAGTGGAGGAAATTCACTATATTCTAAGAGACCATTATAGCTTCAAAACTGGTGAGGGTTTTGAAGCTAGTTTTGACATGAACTATATTCATGTACATGAAACATTTCTTCAAAACAACCCAAAAAAAAAGAAAGAAAAAAAAAGGATGGTATAATATATACTTAGTATGAAGTAAACAAAACAAAATGTGCAAAAAATGGTTAAATTCATTGAAATGGAAACCATATACTGTATGAATTCCAGAAGACAAAAGAAGGCTTGCAGAGGGATATATACTCAAATACGCAGTAAATAGATAAAAAAACAAAACAAAACATAGATATTTGTTGAAAATTAAGTTTCACTAAAGTTCTTCCAGATGTTTGTCTCAACACTTAGCAGCCATCTTGGTACAACTTCTGGGCAGTTATCATAAAAAGTACATGTATAGAATCATTAGCCAAAATCTTTACAAAATTTGCCCCAAATTTAAATCTAGAAAACTTTTCTTCCACCAGATTGTAATTATGCTATATGCACAAATGTACTGAATACCATGATCAAATCTGAACAGATTACAGAGGACATCAATTTATGAATAAATAAATACATTAAAAAATCTGATAGATAATATATGAATAAAAGGACAATAGAATAAAATTATACCAAAAGTACTGTATGAAAATACCATGGAATCAAAATTTTTATTGTAGTACCAACAACATGGACAGCGAAAACAAATATGCTTATTTAAAGTAGGCAGTACTTGGTAAGAGCAACCTGGCCCAAGCCCTGCCTCCCTTTCGTAAGTTTTAAACGAAAAGCTACCTGTGCAATGAAAGTTTAAAAGGTCATTTGATTACCCAGATATCATCCACATTAAGGCTGAAAAACAAAACAAAACCATACATTTCTTTGCATGTTGTACTTAATATTAAATTCATCCTCAAGGGAATTTGGGGTTTTAACATGTGCCTGTGCTTTAGAATTAACTTTTTCAGTCTGGTTATGGTGGCACACATTCTTCGCCCAAGTAACACTTTCCTGTTCTTTCTGTGTAATCCTGAGGGGTTCCCAGGCCATATGAGACACATAATCTCCCCATGGGGTTCTGGGACAACCCCAGGGATATCCTCCTAGGTGTGCCCAAAAAGGCAGGTATCCTAACCTTGCCTGGAAACTGGAAACAGTTTTATAGGTGGTAGCCAGGTCTGTACTCATGGGACTTGGTCAGGCACAGCCAACAAATAGGACGATGTCCTGTGGGTCCACCATTTGGCCAAGGATTGGGGTTGGATGCAGTGTAAGCTGTGCAACAGGCGAAAGCAGGGGCCTGTGAATGCTGACCCTCAGACTCAAATGACAGTAAAGTTAACCATCAATCTTTGGCATGAGGTACAGTACAACACCAATGTGGAAATCCATCAGCTAGTCTGCTGACTGACCCTACCTTCAAGTAGAGCCAGTGGGTATCCAAGACTTCCTGTTCAATCTCATGGTCAATATAAAAAAAGCAAACAGCAATAGCCAGAATCACTCTTCTCCACATAGACTATTTACTTACAAGCAACCAAAGCTTGCTCATTGATTGCTTAATAGAATTCAGATTACAAGCAGAGTACAAACACTAGTACTCCAAATATGCAACACTAAGTACACTCAAATGCAGTTTGACTGTAGTTTATTAAGAACAGTTTGTTGTGTTTGTTGTAGGCATACAACAAACACAGGCATAACATTATGAGCACTGAGTCAGAGCATCTCCAAACCTGCAGCTCTTGTGGAGTGTTCCCAATCTGCAGTGGTCAGGATCTATCAAAAGTGATCCAAGCAAGAAACAGCGATGAACCAGTGACAGGGTCATGGGTGGTCAATGGTTCACTGATACACATGGGGAGTGTTGGGGAACACAACAATATTTGAGGTGTTGACTTGGCTTCCAAATTTCCAAGGTCTTAATCCAATATATGTCTGTAGGACGTGCGGGACAAACAAGTCCAATTTATGGAGGCCCAACCTCACAACTAAAAGACAAACAAAAGAAGCTGATTAGAAAAATGATATGTTAGCAAAGTGAAAATCTTTTGCTAACATCTTGCACCAGATACAAAAGCGCACAATCCGTTATCTGGTGGAGTCCATGCCTTAACCGGTAAGAACCAACACAATATTAGGTAGCTGGTTATAATGTTATACCTGATTGGTGTAAGTATTGGTAAGAAAATTACATTAGAGAGAAAAGCACTTACTCACATGCTTCTCTAAATACTATCAGTGAAACAAAACCTGGCCCTAAGATTCAAGATTGGTTTCAGGTTTAGAAATAACCTCAGCCTCACCATAGGAATGATAGTGTTACAAACTAAATTTTCAGCTCAGGAAGCCCATTCTTCCCAGTCACATCTCTCTAGATTTCTCCTTCATTACTCACATAAGCACAGAGGTCCCCCAGAAGAACTATATGATCCCCATGTGATGCCCTCTCCAGGTGTCTGTGGTGCCAGACTTATATTTGTATATATTCATCCTGCTTTGATTTATGCACTTCCTTCCTGCTGTAGGTCAAAAAGGTAGTTTTAAAACCAAAAGACATCAAAATGAATGTCAGGATAACATAGTCATACTCAGATTTACACTTTAGGGTTTTAAGGTCATAAGAATGAAAAAATATAACTATAAATATTCTAATGGTCTCTTCTGCTTGAGTTGCGCTTTGTTTGCTTACTTTGCATTCCTCTATCTATGTTCATAAGAGAGCATGTTTAATCAGCATTGCTTGCTGCCCTCCTAGCTGGACTCACCCATCGTATGTCTGTCTCCTGCACCTCGTTCTCTCTGACTGCCGTTTGTAACAGAACAGTACAGCCCCATTTGAGGTATGATAATCAGCTGATTAGCCAGCGAAGTCCTTCTCCCAGAGGCTCCTTTGTGTGCAAAATCCTCACACTCAATTGACATGTGGACATCATCAAGCTGATGAAATGCAATTGTAATGAACAAGTGAGGCAGAGCATCTGCAGTGGGACCCTGAACAAAAAGGACCCTTCCCTCCTGACATGCTAATGCTGAAAGCTGCTCTCTGCCTGTACTTCCCGTGGGTCCCTCATGGAAATGTGAAGAGATGCATATTCAAACCAGTGCCTTCTGAGGGGGCTAGATTTACGAAGAGAGAGATGGGAGGAGAAAAAAAACTCAGTGTGGACTTGGCCAAATGCTAATTCTGAGACAGATTATATTGCATCACGCGCAGTAATGATCTGACAGTTCATTTGTGAGGAGAGTTCAGGATCTGAGGTTTAATGCTTGGGTGGACGCAGGTGCTGAGCCCCAGCTTCTCAAAGCTGTCAGAGGAAGGCAGGGGGCTGCTGTCAAATTATCCCAGTTAAAAAGGCTGAGGCGCCTGCAAATATGAAAGACATTTAAGAAATTAATGCATTCGTATTCAACACATATTGCAACAGTGTTTCATTAGAGGTGCTCTAGTCATATTAAAACTGACATCTGACCTTTCACATTTCTCTGAGGCACTCTGAAACATTCTTATTACATACATGCATAAGTCAAAGAGAAGGCAATTGTGATAACTAGCAATAATTAAACAAACTGACATCTTAGCACCACCACCATTTCCCTAATACTTCTCTTCTTTTTGCATTATGCTAAAGAATAATTATAAAAGCTGTATGTGTATTTAAGGGTGAAAACAGAAGAAATGGAGACAATGTGACTATCACACACTATCATTTCATCTCCTCATTGTTTTGTCTTATCAAGGAGATTTATTGTATTACCATTGCTTTTTTGCTACTGCATAATCTTGCCTTGATTATGATAAGCATGCATAATGGAGACAAATTCTATACAATTTCCCTGATCAACATTTTCTGCTTTCATGCATAAAACATTTATCATAAACAGACACAAGGAGGAAAGTCATGGAGGCTATCAAAGTCAGGATTTCATAAATTAAGTAAGAACATTTCTCAACACCGTATTTCCAGCACACAACAGCTTGCAAAGTTCCTCTGAGTAAATCAGATTTTTTTCCAGTTTAAATCTTTTAGATATTTGCATGATGAGTCTAGAACTGTGATTTGAAATGCAAGTACAATTGGCAAAGGTCAAGTCAAGTAAACAGAGTGATGATGCCATACATATTGTGCTATAAGGATATATGTAGGTCATTACACTTATGGCCTCCAGCTGAGCCATTCTATGATGACAGGACCTCTGGGCTTGGACCTCAGAGACAGAGCAAATGGGCAGTCAGCAGGCCCCCTGCTTTCTGGGCCTTTTGGGTCGTTGAGGTGTCAAGGTAAGAGGGGGTCGTGGACCCTGAAATCTAGCCTCACACACTTCAACACCATCCCTAACCCGGTGTAAGCACAACTAGACCCTAGGATCTGAGGTGGACTCCCTCCCACCAGGTGTTCAGGATGGCATACATGTCTTCAGGGTATGGAGTGCTGCTGGCTGCCCGGGACTACACATGGTGCTGGGGGTCAAACATGGAGCCATGCTGGACCAGCTGTCGCTTTGCTGTTTGCCCCAGGTCTGAGCTAAGCCCGTTGGAGGGGGCCAGATGCGCAACTCAGTCACTCTTCTACAGCTCACAGCAATATAGGTTTTGCTATCTGACCTCAGCGCTTTGGCATTATTTTGCCAAAATCATTGCAGCAAATAAGCAGACATGTTTGTTATGATCATTCCCAACTTTGGTTCTCTGCATAACAGCACAGAGTGTGAACGCAGTTCCAGTATTCCTCCAATAATTGACACGGTCACAGTTCTGTGTTCCCATTCAGCGTACAAGGGCATCCATTAATTTGAAAAGGCTAAGCTACCGTGCTCACACATGCACACACCTAGATCACAGACTCCGCACTGCTTTGGAAGCAGCAGCACTCCATCTTCTGTCTAACTGCAGCTAAAAGCATGAAAGCAGCAGTGAGATTTCATTTGGCTAACTGACTGAAGGCACTGAGGGAGTAAAGCTCGCTGGAGAGATTTATACATCCAGTCTGACGCCTCCTGCTCCCTATAATAGAACAAAAGCTTGTTGTCTCTTCCAATTACAGATGTCAAAACGCTTATTTTGAGGGTTGTGATCTTTTCCCTTTTAATCTGCAAAGATAAAAGGTCTCAGCTTCATTAGCATGTGTTCTCTCCCCCTAGACTCAGATTCCCTGCAAGCAGCCAGCTCAGCCTAACAGACTATTACCCACTCTTGGGGCCATTAAGGTCTAACATTAATGATGTGTAATTAGCATATGATGACAAATAATAACAATGCACACCCATTCAATGCAATGGAGGGGGGGTAGGATAATAACACGGAATCCCACTGTTTCAACCCTACATAAAGCTCACAATATCTATGTTTTATTGCCTACGCTGTTGTTCATAGGTATAATGGAGTGGTGTGTACTGCATGTGCATAAATTATTCAAATTAATATGTTTATCGAGAAATATCACAATTACAATGCATCAAAGTGCTTAATCTGCAAAAAGCCTGACTGTAGTTTAATTATACTCCGCGGCAAAAGAAGCAAATTTTGATCTAATTTTGAGAGTTACGGCCTTTTTATGTATCTGTGAAAAAACAACGGCGATTTCATTTTTTTTTTTGCTAAACCTTTAAGTGCAATATGTACACAAATCTGTATAGCAGCCTAGTTAATGGGTCAAATATGCAATTACTGTGGGGTTTTTTTTTGCTTCTCCTACCTACTGTATATTATACCTAATTTATCTATTAAAGATAATGACTGCAAGAACTCAAGTTAAACGGAGGGGTATTAGTAGACAAGTGATCAATTATACTGTAGAACAGAGGCAAAGCAATCAGAAGTGACAGACCGTCTTCAAACGGCTCTTCTCATCCATTAAACAGGCTGCCTGTTTGTGTCAGCTGTGGGTCTGGAAGAAAACCATACAATTAAAGAGACCCCGCATGTTTACCCACACACATTCATATGCAGCTCCAACATGGAGCATCTTGTATTGTGTTTTGCGTAATGCAGCACACGTTGCATTTTTTTTTTAGTTTCCACATCTGTCACAAAACAACCCATCACCAATTATACTGAAGCACAAACACGGCCGTTTTTGAAATTTGTCGGTTACCTCCTGTAAAGAAGATGGTGGGGCATCTTGGAATCAAACTAATCAAAGCACCTCAAAAGTAGAAACTGAATGAATGTATTGACAAACGCAAAAGTGAGGTGCAGCCAAATTAAACAAGTGTGAGATGTTGCGAGACATCCTACTGTCTTTGTGCATTAAATGTGAATGGTGAAGTTTTAAAAATGGCCCTTTTATTTTGAAAAAAGCATCACCGAAAAGGCTTTCCATACAGCAAATGTTACTAGTGTTTCACTGGTCAC
This sequence comes from Pelvicachromis taeniatus, assembly GCA_015108175.1. Taxonomy (NCBI): domain Eukaryota; kingdom Metazoa; phylum Chordata; class Actinopteri; order Cichliformes; family Cichlidae; genus Pelvicachromis; species Pelvicachromis taeniatus. Next base: position 45,710 of record VURO01001614.1, read on the forward strand.
TGATAAAAAGTGTAAAGCCAGGTAAAGACGAGCATTTGTGATATAATATCTACTGCAAGATTATGAAAAGTCTCACTGGAAAGGAAAAAATATTGAAATGGAGACATGCATGAAGGAAAAGGGTAAAAAGAAAAACACAGATTTTGGCCGTTTCAAATGGAATTTGCTGTCTGGGAACACACTTATTCTCTATTTTTCAAGCAAGCAAAGCAGGGCTATGCGAAGCCCTGTTTACAGCGCCCAGATCTCAAATTGACTTGCTAATGTTAACTTTTATTCTGTTGCCATGGGTTACCATGTCGTGTGATTTGACACCGAGCTACAGGCACTGCTGATTAGTAGCATCCAGTTCTGTCCATCTCTGTGCATCACTGAACCATCTGGTCATTTATTCACTAATAAGCCCCTAATGGCCCAAATATTCAGCGGCCTGTCATTGTGACATGGCAGAAAATGCCTACATCTTTCAACTCGTCTTGACATGCTGCTTGTTTCACATCAAAACTCGTCATTTACAGGAGAGAAACTCAGAGGGGTAAAAACTTGACCTAATCTGCAGTGTTAACACAGAGGCAAGGAGCTTTGTTATCTGCTAGACTGACTGAAAGGATGTTAATGCATTCATCCTTCTCCACTTCAAGATCTTCTTTTCTGCCACAGGGAGAAGGATATGAGCGCTGTCAATAGGAATTTGATTATGCGCACATTGATTCTACACTCAAAAAGGAAAGATTATGCGCAGCTCAGACCGTAAGATGCTGCGAGAGAATGTAACACGCGGCTTGCGGTTGTGCATTGTGTTCACGTCCAGCCTGTCATTTGTCGCCCAAAACATTGACTTTTTGCCATAAATATTTCCAGATGAACAAAGCCAGCTGGGATTGTAATTAGCGACATGCTACCATAAATTTAACCTTTCCCGGGACACTGGTGGCAACCAATTAACTAGCCATTGAATAAAAAATATCCTCAATTATCTGTCTCATTATGGCTATGTTGGCCTGCATGTGTAAAGAGCAAAGACAATGACCAACAAACTCAAGTTTCTTTTTTTTTTTTTTTTTACGTTGACTTTATCTATTTACATTTAAGTAGTTAAAGTTAATGGGAAAAAAAAATCTAATTCATCAGAGTCATAGCAAGAATAGCACAAATATGCAGTGATTGCTTAGCTTTTGTGCGAAAAACATGAAAGCACCCTGAAGTGTGATAAACAAATAAGACACTTTAACACAAAATTCTAAATGAAATCCTAAAACAACCCTTTTCTCTATCATTGGTCTGATTGGAGTGTGAATGTGCTTCACGGTGACCGACTGGTTGCAGAACCTCTCTGTCAGCTTAACTAGCAGCCCAAGATGGTGTGAATGTATACTTAACTCCCTGTCACTTAGAAAGGCATGCACCCTGAGTCTCCATCAAGACGAGCTAAGTAAGATGGAAGACGAGCAGGCTTTGGCTGGAAAGGAGACGGGAAATGCCACCTTTGGTGAACTCGCCTGGGACCCAAATCTCTCAGACTTATTTGAATGTTGTGCTAAGGGTGAGAGGCTACAGAGCGTGTGTCTTTCACTTTCTATTGTAGAAATGTTAGGGCATGGCTGTTTGAGGGATTTACTTCATACTGGAAGCATTCACAGGAAAATCCCTATTCTAGCTCATCTTTTCCCTGTTTAAATCTCCTACCATGCATTGGCATTGCAAACTACACCAGAAGGAGAGGAAATCAAATCATCTATGTCTTAAACCATCAGGCTTCATACAAAAATAAAGTTGAAACCAAAGCCATCTGATAAAGGAAAGCATGGGGAAAATGTTTTATGTATGCAGTACAGACTTGGACTAGAATATGAAGCAGAGTATATGTTTTCAGTTCGTTTATTTAACCACTTACAATTAACCAAACTATTCGAATACAAACAGTCCAGCCTGTCTGATGCCACTGCAGCTCTGTGGTCTAATTTATGTAAACTTGTTCCATTATATAGGCTGCTGAGAGCATCATTAAGGTTTGGCTTGGTTTTGGGACTCTTTTAAAAGCGAACCTACAATAAAGCACAGCCAGCTCATCTCATTTGCTCGGTGTGTTGGATGTGTATTCTAATGAATGGCTTACAACAATGTGACCTGCCAGTGCAAATAATTAACCTTAAGTGAAACCAATTACATACTTTTCTGCCATCATGAAAGCCTCCAAAAGCAATCATGTATGGCTTTCCACAGGAATGTTTTGCTGATAAAGAAACTAAGTAGAGGATTCGGGGCTATTCTGTAGCAACAAATGGACACTGAGAAGTCTCTTTATGCTCAGAGAGATATCTAAAGAGGAAGAAGATAAACAACAATTATACTGCGCTCCCTGTCAGCACAGCATGCCTTGGGTCAGTCCATTAGAGATCACTGTTTGGTGCACTCTTGTGCTGGAATAAGAAGTGCACCCGTTTGCGGCCAGGCTTTTGACTGGCAGTTGGGACCTGGAGACTGTGTGTGTTGTGAGCTGCCTGCGAATGCAGACGGGGGATATCCAGACATAAACTTCTGCTGTCAGCATGGGCAATCATGGCACTTCATTGTCCAGCAGCATCATTACAATATGGTTATCATCTGAGCTTGAGTCTGACACCTTCTCCAGGACCTCTCCAATCACCCCCATAGTAGGCTTCAGTACCAGGCAGTCAGGGCAAATCTCTGCTTTGTGCTTGTCTGCCTTAATAGACTGGATGTCACTTCTGCCTGTGGAATGTGCCCGGTCTTCAGCTGTCAGTCAGAGGCGCGGGTGTCAGGCCGGAGCGTGGCTGGAGCCGTCTGGATTAGAGGGTAGTTACCATAGCTGTCAGATTACTGACAGCCTGACACCCCCTCTCCCAACTTCCTTTTATTGTTTCTTTGTTTCTCTCAAACATCCTCCAGATGGGAGAATTACCAACCAGAAGAGAGAGGGAGAAGAGAGAGAGGCAGCGTGGGGGTGGGATGTGGGGGTGTGGATACAAAAGCTGAGGCGGGTTTTAAAAGTTCTATGCCACGTTAGTTTTGTGATGAAGTAAAGCGTGCTTGGTAGATTCCCATAGAGAGAAAAGGAAGGGGAGAGAGGATGAAAGAGAGCATTACACCTATTCCCACCTCTCCTTGTTATCTTTGGTATTCATGTCAAGATAGGTGATTGTGTTGGTCATTAGTGCTCCTATACCCAACAGAGTCTCTTAGTTAGTACCTTTGAGGGAAGCTTCATCTTCACCGAATATTCACCTCTGTGACTGCACCTGCCTCATTCATCGGGAGATATGTTGGAAATGTTCTTTAATTTCTCTTCCTTTTTGAGACAAATGAACTAGCTCAATGTAGAGATGTAGACAGCCACGATAAAAATCACTTATAATACGATAACCTATAATGAATAATGGAATCCTTCATGGTTTCTGGAAGTATTTTAATGATTGAAGAAACTGTGGGTAGGCTACGGGTCAGCACCTGTCTTTACATTTTTTTTATTCCCTCTCATTTCACTGACCCTGAATGGGCGACACTGTCATTCTGCCTTTTCCAAATGAGCACTGGACTAACACCAGACTCCGTATTAGCAAGAGAGATGAAGACTACACCTCTCTATCTGGGGTCTGCTTCAACGAATAGCACGAAAGGGGGGGGTTAAAATAATATTAAACATTTTACTCCATCGAGTTGTTAAAGAAATGGCAAAACATATAGAAAAACAAACTCCACTGTAAAATAACACACTCTAACCTGCTTGAACTTCCAAGAGCCACAAGCGGTGAACTTCAGAAACAATTACATGGATGTAAAATGAAAGGAAATGAGGTCTTATGTTTGTAAAATACACCGATACACTGCTTCAGCCTCCGGCCGTCGGATTCTGCCATAAAAATAACCAAAGGCAGATTACAGTTTGCCCTGACCTCCAATCTCCTCTAACAAGCCTGGCTACTAAAATCAGCTGTGCCGTCATGTACGGGTAAAGATAATGAGGGCGACTGCCTGAGGAGAGACTGAATGCAAAACAATTATAGTTAGTTACAGGAGCACAGGTTAATATTCTCTCATGTCCCTCTTCTCACACATTCCCTTTTGTCTTACATCAATCTTAATGAAAGTTATGAGACCTGTCCACAATGATAAGCAGCCACTCAGGCGTACTCTGTGTCAAGGCTCCCACATTATGCCTCCCTTTCAGCCTATGTTTTGCATAGCCTAAAGCATCTATTAAAATCCCCTTGTAAAATTCATAAAACAAAAATGTGGTGGGTCAAGTCTAGAGGGAGCCAAAGTAAGCTGCTTATTAGCAGGGAGTCGAAAACACAGATCCAATTACAGATCCTGAACAAGGAGCACTAAGAATCAGCATTGGGGAATAAGTATTTTCCTTTTCTCTCCCCTTCAATTGGCCTAGGTGCAGAGGAGAGAGAGAGAGGTATCAGAGAGCAAGATCCACGAATGGTAATTACAGTGGGAGTGTTTAGTGCATGAAGCCAGAGTTGGAGCCATTCAAGTACAAACTCATGTAAATCTTCACTTTGCTTCAGATAGTAAATTGGTCGGGTTTAAGAGGAATCCCAGATGGAGAGGAGGAGAGGGGCTGCGCCAAGAGGAGCCATGAGCTCCAGAGATATGTAAAGAATCTCTGTCTGGAATTTAAAGGGCTACAAATTAGACCTGACATTAGCCTTTTTCTTTTACAGAGCCAGCAGAATGTGAATGAAACAGAATAAATAACTATAAGACGGCTTTTCCCCCCTTCTTATAAGATGACATTAATCCTTTCATGTGCAATGACAGCTTACAGGGTTTGACCCTCTCCCCAGACAGCCATATAAAGCCAGGAGATTTCTTAACATCCCACCAAGAACAAGCTTCTGTTAATAAGAGATCCTGATAGAGGTCTCCACCCCACATTTTATACTCCAGTTTACGCCAACCTACCCTGCTCAACGTGTTCAACAGATGGTTCTTATTAATAAAATCAACAATACTTGAATTTTAAAAAATTCCACTTAGCCTTTTAATTTTATTTTGAATCATTCTGTATCTGTAACAAGCAGACAGGACTTTTATATATTTTTTTCTTTCTGGGTAGTGAAGGCTGAAGTGTCTCTCAAGCGTACAATAGCGTGAGCATTTGAGCCCTTTGAAAGAAAAAAGATCAAAGGCGGCAAGTCCTGCTGCTGCTGTTGGGTTTAAGCTGTAACCAGCACAGACCCTGCTCTCCACATCTCAAATAGCGCATAGTGGTGGGTGGCGAGCTGACTGATTGCCAGGAGTGTACTGTCAGCGTCACTCCCCTCCACAGAGGACCGTGATGGGGGGACAGAGTGTGGGCAGTTGATGTGGACCCCCACACCACTAGCAGAGGTGTCCGGCGTCTCCCGTAATGACCTCAATAGTTAATGCGCTACGCCCAGATTTCGACGGGGTAATTCATTTGCACAAATGGACAATCAATCACATTTTTGCACACAATAAATTCTGCCCCACGCTGAATGAATGCCGTATTTAGTTTTCAATACAATCCTGAAAAATAATTGGGTATTTTCAAAAAAAGAAATCAATAGGGCTACACTGGAATTTCTATAAGTGATACTTACTGAAGCAAGATGCCCTGCTGAGGCATATAATAGCTTCTTTTGACAGTGAGATTGTTTAAAGGTGAGAGAAAAACATAATCTAGATTATTACGAATGGGAAAGGCCGAGCTCAATCCACTTATAAAACTAACATGCAAATAAATGGAAATATATGTGGTGAGCTTTAATTGCATTGCATTATTTATGGCTGACTATAGCCACAATATACTAAACCCAGGATAGCACGAGGTAGCCGAGGTTAGGATGTCATAAATAAAATTATTATTATTATTTTTATATTTACATAGCTCAGGGAAAAATTGTCATGTTGTGGTTTCAGGTCTGGTTTGTGGCCTGTGTTAGCTTTCATCCCTGCCGTCTTCTCTATGTCCTTACTATGCTGTGAGTCTGTGCTGTCCGATGTGATTCTATTATATACAGACATACATACATTATACTACATTACATCAGGATACACTGGAGTTATGTTTCTGCCTAAACTAAGTGCAAGGGTCTCACATCCATAACTAAATGTTAACACAGTGGTATGAGTTAACAGACACTCCTGTACAATTACCAGCCAGGGTTACACCGCTGACATTATCAGAAGGAAATCTACATTACAAATGGTGCTCCTCTTGAAAACGACAGCAAAGTGGCCACTTTATATTCCATCACCTTGGATTTTTTTTTCCTCCAGCCACCCCTTATTTCCCCGTTTTCCAATCAATTCTATCTGCTGCCAATGGACTGATACAAATACAATTTCTATTTACGCAACAGGATCAGACACAAAGCAAATAAAATCTGCATGATATGCAGTCCAAAACAACATCTGGTTGTCGGAGTATGCAGATTAATTGGAAGTCTTTGTGTTGTGATTTCAGTTGAGTGCAGTTTGACTAACATCTTAACCTACTTAGTGCAATTAGTGCTTCATTAGAGAGGCTAACTAACTATTGCTTCTCTCCATAATGATGTGCAAGAGTGTAGACATAAAAGTACATAATCAATGGTTTCCAATTACTCCACAAGTGCAACCACTATTTCAAATAAACTGGATAATAATATAGAGCCATTACAAAGTCTAAGGTAGCAGAACCATTTAATTGCAGTGCAGTTCTTCTCAGCTCCAAGATTTTTTCACACTAATGAAGTGTCATACAAAAAAGGCTGTATTGATTTTTTCACCACACAGCCTCCACCACAAATATGTAATTATCCTTTTTATATCTGGCAGGGGATTAAGGTAATCTATAGTATCTAGCCTCTGCGCTTCCCTGACAGGGCTGTGTGTGGCTTTTACCCTTTTCAAAATATGCAGCTTTTTTGATGAATGAACTTTAGACAAAATGATGTTCTGTTCTATATTGTTTTGTCTAAAAACCTGTATTCTGAAGACATCATGCAGCATGTACAGCTGCCTGAGCTTTCAGTACACAATCATGGCATTTCAAGCCCTGTCATCCATAAGCCAGGCAGTTAGAGGTAACCATCAGCTAACGCACACACAGACAGATAGGCTCCACAATCAAACACAAGCACACTAAAAGCAGAACGGGCTGCACACTATTACAGGCACACACACACACACACACATACACACGATTTCTTTGAAGATGTGTGTGAAGCTGTTAGCTCAATAGAATTCATCACAGCTGGTTAATAAGGTTAATTTAATCCAATAATGTGTCCATGAAAATCACTACTTCCTCTAGAGCATCGCACAAAAAGCTCCCCACTGTTCACAGTGAACCACACAACGCATCCACACTTATCCTCGGGCTTCACACGATAACAACCCAGTCCATTTAACTTCAGGCTAGCAACTCTTCTCCTCTCTCTCCCTCTCTGTCTGTCTTTGCGGCGTCTCCAGACCTGAGATGGACGAGCAACCTTAAGACTACCCCACGCTGGGCTGCCCTTCACGATAATAAAAAGCCATTACCTTGACCGCTGACACGAGGCCAAGTGTGAGGGTCAGAGTGATATTTATTGATGAAACTCTGAGCTCCCAATCTGCTGCACTCAGTGCGCATCATACAGCTGTCAGCACAGACAGGGATCAGGCAGCATGATGGCCCTCGACATGGCCCATCTATAATTTATGAACTACACAGAAAACAACCAGGAGACAACAGAGAAGCCCTGACTGCCCAGGGATTACCCTCCAGCCCAGCTAAAGAGATCTGAACGAGAACCATCTAAGGGCCACTGTGGGCCACGCTGATATGGGGCAGCAGGTAAGCACAATAGCTGGTGTTCCATATTCAGAGAGGCCTCACCGGGATCCATCTCTCTGGAGGACACTGTTGTGAATAATAGACAGTGTTTACAGTGGGGATGTAAAGTGAGTGCGCTGGTGCATCACACACCCCAGCACACTTCAGCTGAGCCCTGTAAATGAGCTAACAGAGGGGCAGAGAATGTAAAGTTTCACAGTTTCTTCTACAAAAAGCTCTGGGATAGCCCAGAGCCACAGGCAGCCAAAGATGACCATCACAAGGTGAAGGTTTTTCACTCAATGATTATCATTATTATGATTATTTTTAATTATTAGTGTCATTATTATTACTGCAAGTAAAACATAGTTATAGATTAATATACAAAGTGTTTTCCTCTATGAATTGTTTCATAACTTTTATCTTTATCATCAAAAAATTGGGAGGTGGAGACTGAAAGCAATAATGAGCAAATCAGTTGCTAATTAATTGCAACTGATTTAAAAAATGATTGTTTTTTTTGGTTTTTTTTAGATGGAAGGTGGTATTCTGATATTAACAGGAGTATTTAGCAAATAGAATTTTTTTTTAGTTAGTAATAAAACTGACGACAAAGTGGGAAAATTAAGTCTGAACTAATTTAAATAATTTCTGCTTCTGTTAGTTGAAAAAAAAATGTTTTTTTTTACTTCTACAATAAAGTAAACATGGATTATAGTAGATGGATAGTATTCTTTTTTTCTTTTTAGAAAGTTTTCCCGCTCGTTTATTTTGGTATTGTTATGCGTTTTTTTCTTTCTCATTTTAAATCCCACTTGACAGTTCTTTGTTGAAAACTTTAATTGCAAATACACTCCTTGCCTATTTTTTAACACCAGGGTATTCTGTCTCCATTCTTGAATTCCCACCCAGATCAAATGCAATCCTTCATCGGCCAATTTCACTGACACTTCCTTTTTATCTTCTGAATTCATCCTTACATGCGGCAGACAGACATATATTGTTTCTGATCAATAAATAACCATATAATTGAATACTGCTGCATCTCAAATGAAGCCCTCATTTACCAAGCTTCAGTAAACAGGCTAGATTCTTTGCCTATCTAACGCTGACATTTCAGAATTCAAACACATTCGGGGCAGTGTCAGTGCACAGTGCTTCTGTATCCCACTTAGGCTCTCTTTTCAATATGGAACTATCTCCACCCAATAAATTATTCTGGGCATCTCCAAAGTCATTACACATTTATTTTGATCTCGCATCATAATTCACAGCTTGGCGCACAATGCATTTTCTCAAAATGCATGGTAATTCCTTGGTGCAGAGCAAAGTTATGATTCATTTATACTGGAGTGACAGCATAATGCAGAGACGTCAAAATCCATTAAACTGTTCAATGTCTTGGGGTTTATTTTTAGATTCAATTGAGATTTAACTGATGGTGAAAAATACACAGTCAGGTGTGTTTACCTCACCTTTAGAGAGAATGTGTTATGGTTCCAATTAATTTGTTATTCCTGTCACTAAAGGCATTGTCTATGTCAAAACTGTCACAGCGCTTTGGGCTTTGTTTTCTGGAGAATGGCATTTAATTTCGCTGTATACTTTCATAACTATACTCATTTAAAAGGTGTGCATTTTATTTGGAGGCACTTAAATTTAATACGCGCTGATTTGATTGCTCATCACAATGGCAGATTGCAAAATTGCTAGCTGTTACCTTGACCACTGAGCTATGATCATCCACAGTTTAAAAGACATTCAATTATCCTATGTGTGCCTCTAGAGATGAGTGCTGAGAGGAGGATCCTACAGTCAGAGTGGATGCTAAATTGCATGACTGTGGATATAATGCTACCACTTAACATTGTTAGCTTTGTGAGCTTTGTTTCCAAAGTACAACAGTGCATATGCCCATACTTTTCTGTCGCACTGCACACTGATATTTTTTAGTACAACGCATATTAATTCCTAATAAAGTCAGCATATCATATAAAATACAGTTAAATAAAAGCTCAGTTTAATTTTTTTCATTTAAGCGAATAAATGAGTCACAATTTATTTTTGTACTATTTAAAAGATATAAATATATTATGAATACATATATATATAGTCAATTAAAACAATATTTTTGCTGTGTAGCTGTGCACAGCTGCCCATGCAAATTCCACTGAACAGAGACTGTAAACTACACATTTCTGCTGTACTTTATATCAAAGCCCAGAAGTGCACTGACTATAGCTAGCTGCTGTCTGAAATAGGGAAAGGCAGGCAGGAGGGATTTTTTTTTTCTTCCTTCTACAAGGATTTTTTTGTGTGCAGTTATGGTCCATCATTATTAAATGTCTCTTGTTGGATGGGAGAGGCGCTTTATCAAAAACAGCCATTCATCAGGCGCTGTGCAAGACAGCTCACATCTGACCTCTGCGGCAATAATGCCGCATCAAGTAGGCCAACTACCTAGTTTAGCGGCAGAGCAGGGAGCAGGGGCCGGCTCCAAGATTAAGTGCGCTGTTTCAGGTTTTCATTCCCAGGGGTTCTGCTAGCTGATGTTGTATTGATTGCAAAAGTTTACCAGTAAGTATCACAAACAACAATAGCCAGGTCAACGATCGGTGATGCCTGAACTGCTATTCCCTGGCGGAGGACTACACGTTCAGGGCTAAAGCACTGCCATCATCATGGCTGTGTGCAGGGTGCAGAGAGGGCTCTCTTGAGTTGGGGGAAGAGAAGTGCATTGGCTGTTCCTACTGACATTTAGGAAAGCGATATGTCAGTGTGAAATGAGCGTGCGTGAGATAATTATAAGCCTTTGCATTATAAAAGGCTGCATCGACAAACTGTCGGATTGGCCTTCCACAGAGGCACCTAGCCCTGTTAGGTACTCCTACATAGGTTACCACTTATCCCATTTAATGGTTTCGTAATTTATTTTACCATCAACTGCAAAGCCTTTCTATGCACACATGTAGCAGATCCAAGCAAATGTTTCAAAGTATCAGCCATTTCCACACAGCTCTCTTCCTTAATTTTCGATAGCATGTCCAAGAAAAGAACTGTTACCCCTAAAGAATATTTTCTAGAAGGAAACTACACTGCTACAGTCATAACATAAGTGAAAGGACTGAGCAGTAAAGAAGACGATTCACCCTGAGGCCATCTCCAGCAGGCTGAATGATGGTGCATCCTTGGCCCTGCATGGGGGACAGCACACAACCCTCCATCACAGTGCCACCGGACCATTACCCAGGGACTGTAACGGCCAGCCACTCCAACCGGGCCTCCTCCACTGCCCCATGAAGCTAATCATGTGATTTGATGCAATGACAGAGTAATGACACAGATTGGTGGTGTGTTCAGCTTCCCCTCTGCTGGAGGCAACAGAGGAGATGGTAAACACACGAGACTGCCTGAGCCACGACCAGAGATACCACGTTGCAGAGCAAGTTACAGAAGATATCCAAGTGCTCTCACAAGTGAAATCAAGATTAATGGTGCTGCTGAGGGATTCTTTTATGTCCTTCAGTAACTATATCTCACTTAATGAGGGACATTAGCTGTAATAAAACTACTCAGAAGTACAAGCCGTTAATTAATGCATCCACATTACCACTGAATGAAAATAACTGAGTTGTGGGACCCATTGGACCAAATATTAAAGGTGCAATCTGTGGAGTCATAATTTCCACTGCTCTGTGCCAATTCATCATTTCAGCCTCTAAGTAAGATGCCTGTGCTACAAATTCGAAACCAGTATTGTGAAACTTACTGTGCTGCTCATCATTCCTCATTTGACTCAGGCTGGATTTAGCAAGGATTTAAATTATCATGTTGGTTTACCTTTTAATATTATGCATAGGTTGCTTTTAAGAGTACATGAAGTTGAAAGTAAGTGAACAGTTAACGGCCACTCCTGTTTGATTCCAGCTTTGTGCTACTGTTTCTGTTCCTGCACCAGGCATTCAAAAAATTACTTCCAGATCTTCGCTTAACTTAACAACACAGAAATACATCTCACTAACCTCCCTCTAAGAGCACCTTTATCTGGGCTATAATCCTGGCTGTAATGTGTCCTCGTTAGGAAAGCACTGCTGGCCCACACCAGTAGTAACACAGGGAAGGCCTCAGGCACCACTGGAATTAATTACAGACAAAAGCGATGGTGTTTGCAATTGTCATGCCAAATTTATCACTAGCCACTTAATGTGCCTCATCTGAACTGATCCACACTAGCTGAATTGCCCCAGGGCATCTATTCTTCATCTTCCAGGGGTGAGGTGGTGGTACTCAGAGACCGTGTCTGTGTGTGTGTGGGTGTGTGTGTGTACAGGGCAGTCTGCATCTGCTGGGGGCCTGCCTAAATCCTATGCTGGAGGCGGTGTGTGCTAACAATGCCCCCAGCAAATACAACATGTAGAAGTGTATAACAAATGTCAACACCCCCTACCCACGCCCCTCATTCTCTACCCACCCAGCTATGTCTCCAGAGGGAGGTTCAAAGCCAATCTTGACATCTTTAATTCTGTCATTTTTGTGATGATAATCCTTGATGTGCTTGGATGTGCTGTCTGCAGTCATTTGCTCCCCACCAAAGTACATCTTTACACAGGCTTTGTAGTGCACAAAAAAATTCTGTTGATTAATAAAAGATTCAATAAATCTGTGTGCGTTTGTCAAAAAGTGCATGAAAAAAAACATCTTAGAAAAATAAGAGGACAACTAACAAATGTCTTCTGTTCAGCTTTTAGTCTGTAAAAATGTATAAATTTCAAATGCATTTGGGGCGAAGTCATCACATCTCTTGAGTCGCTGTGTCGACTTACAAAAAAATACCAAATCTTAACATTTGAGAAGCTGGAAGACGGGATGTTTTGGGGATTTTTACTTATTAAATACTCAATTTAAAAGTGATCGGTAGATAAAGTTAAACAATTAATCTCTGTGTGGATGCTGAAAATTGTCACAGTAATTTAAACATATTAGAAATTCAACCCATTAAACTGTTAAGTTAAACCTCTGTCTCCTGTTCAATGAAATATTTCACAATGAATGCTGTGAAAATCTCAGCAGCAAATAACAGCGTCATTTATTTATTTTTTATCATTTAACTACTTTCTTTAATCTTGTCATTTAGGTGGTTGCATATATCAAAAGCACAAAGGCTGTCCCAAAAGCGTACTTACACATAAGCCACCATTATCTTTCTGCTTGTGCAGCTGAAAACCTAATACCTTAGTTCAATAATAATGCAGAGGGGACAGGTCATTGGTAGCCCAGTGGTACAACGGAATAATGGCTCCAAAGGAGTGCTGCCTCTCTAAAACAAATATGCAGGTGCTTCGGTTCAACTTGAAAAAATGCACCAAAATATTGTATCCACAAGTGCATAATGCCTCATCAACACAAATCGGTTATCAATTAAAGCAAAAACCATCTCATTATATTAATGAATGGCCTCAGCTAGTAATAGCCTGTCTTATTGATGTTTGAACAAGGTAAGCACAAACCCCCTTACACAGCACCGGGATCCACAGCATCAGCAGCTGAGAGGAGATTTGCAAGGATGAAGAAAACACCAGCAACAACAACAAAAAAAAAGAAACGCAAAGATGAATTGAAGGGCACAACAGGGTGCTCTCAGAGGGACTGCATTTATTCCAGCAATTGTCATGCAAGCCGTGTTGTAAGTAATAATGTGGCCTTTAATGACGGAATGATGGACCTGCCAAACACTGCCTTTGCTATATACTGTCTGCATGTCCCCGCCGCCCGCTTCTCACATACCCATCTGGGACATATTAGCATATCCTCGTCAATTCACAGCCCGCTTTAACATAATCCATATTTGTTGGGTAAAGTCCAACAGCAAGCCTCCCATACAGCGGTCATAGGATGCTATGACACACTTCAGGAGCCCGGCCCACATAAAGCATGCTTGGGCAGCTAAGCAATTCAGAAATGCAAAATAGTAGGGCACACCATCCCCTGCCTTGTACCGAGAGGGACAAATCCCTTTTGGCCAGACATCTCCAGACTGTTACCTTGGTATTCCTCCACAACAGTACTTGTGATTTTTATTCTAAGTGTTCAGGAAAAAGGAGAAAAAGAACAAAAAGCAGCCTGCTGTCATGGCTGGCAGTGAGTGTGTAGAATACATTGGGTTGCTGAGGCATGTCAAAGTAAGTATGCTTCACCTATCAGAGAATAATGCCATATTTTGATACACATTTGCTTGGTAAATATTCTTATTTTTACTCTTTCTAAAATGGGTTTGACCGCAGAAAAGCTGAGTTTAAAACAACCTTCAAATAATCTGCTATTTAAAAATAAAAATTTTAAATATTTAATATTTTATTTAATTACATTTCTCTAGCAAGAACCTCAGCTTCTGTAATTATAATATGGCACATTACTATATAAGCATGCATATTAATGAATATATACCTGAATGATAAATGGTATAAGCAGTGTGAGACAAATGCAGTTGCAGTGCATTAGTTCACAGTAATGCCTATTATTCTTGAATGAATATGGAAATAATTTTTTTTTTTAGTGGGTCATCCTTTAGAAGCACAACAATCTTTATTGCTGAGAAGAAAAATACTTCTCAGAAGACCTGATATTTAATATAAACACTGATTTTACTGAGTGTAGTCAGGAAATGGATTTAAGCAAATGTAGCCTTCAATATTAATCAATACATCAATTTAATCATGTTTTAAACTAAAATAAAAAGTAAATGAGAAACTGAATAACATACATTGTTTACTAGTAATATATTCCACTGATGTAGTTCTTTGAAGTTCTCTGCAGTAAAGACATTCAGTAGTATTCCTTCACCCACTTGAAAGCAATACCTGTCATGAACCATCATCACAAAAGCCTTCTGAGATATAATCTCAGAGAACTTTTAACCCAGGAATTTCAAACCTTCCTGTCAAAGAGAAAGCAGAGATCTTGGGATCATGACACTCAGTCAGCAGCAGTCACACAGCTCTGGGCCGGGTGCTTCTCAAGTGCTGGACTATGTAGCAGCCAGCGGAGCCAGAGACTGAGTTTCACAAGTCCAGAGAAATCCTCTTAATGTACCGCAACAAACATGAATGTTTATATAATCCGGTAATATCCATTTATAATAAAGGAATTGTCATTTTAGTCATGATTAAGCAAGGATTCAATTCAAGTCCAAGCATCTATGCTTGCTGTGTCCTTTTTTTTTATACTAAAAGAAATCTACCACCACTGTTTGGAGGTAAACAGAGTGGAGCAAATTGTAAACATCACGAAAGCTATAAATATTTCAGCCGTGTCAGTTGTCAGACCCACCTAGTGTTCAGGCCCGAGACATCTAGTTATGGCTGAATTCAAACTGAGGTTGACTTATGATAATAAGATTCATTCACAGCACGATCTGCTGTATGTATACAAGATGCCCCCTTCATTTGATTAAGCTGAAACTTCCTCAACTTAGTGAAATGAAGGATGTAGTTTCTTTTTTTACTACTATGCATGGCTTCAGTGTGAAAAATTACATGAAGCACACAATATTCCCTTTAAATCAAAGACCATTTTCATTTGTGTTCCAGAGAGGTCAGCAAGATTCACTCGCACCCCCACTACAGCTGCGAGTGGGACGCTTCTCTAAGGGATGTCATGCTGCATGTCATCAGCCTGGTTAAATTGCACTGCCAGTGGGTAAGCAGCAGGGGTCACATGAGGCTCAGGGTGGACTGCAACATGTAACGCATGGCAGACCACAGTCTGAAGACTGGCCTGTAATGACTCCAAAACATCCCGATAAAGATTGAGGGGCAGCTGTTTTCATCTAAAGTATCTCGTCTCTCACACACACACACACCCACACACACAATGAAGGAAAGCTCTGTAGTAAAACATTAAAAGGACTATAAGGTTTTGCTTGTTTGCCCTGCAGAAATCAATATATCAATACTGCATCAATAGAATCCATATATAATAGAGTAGTTGTTTAAGGGGTAGTCTGCAAGATAATTCTCATTTTAGGAATGATTATACAATCCAATATATCAAGCTAAAAGAAAAATGTTTGTTTCAGGGGCGAGCCCGAGCATTTGCCCTTGTAAACACAAAGCCCACATGTGACTGGGAGAGGCCTCAGTTGGGCAGACAGCAGAGGGAGTTAACAAAGCTAATTAGGAGAGGCTGACATGTTAAAGTGAGCTGCGGCTCGGGAGTCAGCTCTATCACATATGTTTCCTTTGTGGCGGGTGAAGTGGCTCCTTTGTTTGTGAATTGATGGCGTTTCGCTCTGCCGTCCCTTTGGGTAGAGGCACTGACCTGCGGAGGCCCCGACAGTGTGAAGAGGCTCTTTCTCTAGCTCCCCAATGCCTCCTGCTCCAGCTGTCCCACTCCCTCCCCAAACCTAAGCCTTCCCAGAACCATGGACTCACAGTGAGATGGGCAACACCTGTAAAGGAGCGAATACCCCCTCCGCCCAGGCACCTCAAAGCAGCCTGCCCACCTGCTACTGAGCTCTCTGGGCCCTGGAGCTTAAACGCTCATTTTGTGCCTCTCAGCACGGGACTTATTGATATAAATAGCTGTGCACAAAGTGCACACTCTGTTTTCTCTTGGTCTGATGCAGTAGGTGTGTATGTGATTATACTCAATGGCAGCCTCTTTCAGGTGGGGATGAAATATGAGCAGTTTGGACACCGGGTAAATGACAATCTCTGTTAAATTCACTGAAAATGATTATTGTACAATTGACATGTATCAAAATGGACAGCATGATTTGGGCCCCCGTCTTAAACAAGGATTCAATATCTAATATGTAGACACAATATGCGCTGTAATAAACCTTAGCGATACTGCAATAGATTTAATGATGACCTTACCATTTGTCTTTATAAAGCCTGTCCTTCCTCACTGGTGAATCATAAGGTTTGTCCTTGAACAACACACTTTATGGTTACCATGAAAAAAGCGTTAAGTCTATATGCTGCATGTCTTCCATTTGTTATTATGTGCTAATTGTAGTTTAATATACACCAGGCTAATTACTATGAAGTGTATAAGGGTTGCTTGTGTGTGGATCAAACCGAAACAACAAAAGGGAACTAAATTCCCTGTATAGCATGTCAAAGCCTGGTCATTAAAGCGTTAACTTGCCCTATAAGCCCACTAAGTTTGAAAAAAGTCAATCTCTTTCATTCACCTAAGCCAGCATGGCAACAGATTAATCCTCGCCCATTAGGATGACAAGACAATTTGTGGAGTAGTTGAGTGTAAATAAATATGTTGAGGAGGAGATAATACATTAGGCTGCTGACCGGGCTATTCCATTACAGCAGCACATTTGTTTCCATACACGGAGGAAGCCATTCAGCGGATAGCGTCTTTCCTTCATGAGGTGAAAGTGGAATCTTGCCTCTGAGAGGAAAATAAGGACATCAGGACTCCCCAACATTAACTTTCATCACAAAAGTCATCTCATCCACCAGCGATAGAGGCTCTCTCAGGCTTGCTCATAAAAAGGAAAAGATATAATACACAGCCTTCAGTTTAAGATGTAACAATAGTTTTGTCTCCATTAGGTGCTATAAAACAACAGCAACGAGAAGTGCATCTGGTTCCTCCCCATTTCTGAGACATGGCTGTAAAACACCCCCTTCCACTGATGCTCCAGCATCACAAAACAATACTAGAAACTTTTTTAGATGTTTTATATGCATGTTTAGACTTACAAGCTTCTTTACGATTCCAGGTGGTAGTTCTGCTGAAAGACAAGAGGCAGTACAAGCCAAGTGGCTGCATTGATTTTGCAGTAATTGATCTGATGGTTCCTTGTGATAATTGACAATTATCCCTGATTACCAGACAGGGGCTTAAAATCAGTCTAAGAAAATGACCGGCATTATGGGATGCTGTACAATGGCTGAACAAAGATAAATCAATACACCTCAGAAACTGCTTACAAAACAAGACAAAAGAGAGTTACAATGGACACCATGCTGCAATCCCTCATGATATACTACTACATATATACAGTGCTACACATAAATAAAAAAAAATAAAAGGAGGCTAAAATTAACACAATAGTTGTGTAACTGCATGGATAAAAGCTCATAATAACTGTTCACACGTATGCACATGTCCTGCATATGCCTACACCTTTGCATGTGTATGTGTGTGTGTGTGTGTCCATGAAAAGTATGCATCAGTGTGTAGCTACATGTCTATATTTCTCTGTTACTATGTGTCTGACCTCGGTTGATTGGTCCTCTTGATTCAACCAGACAGATGCAACTCATTGCAGCTTAATAAATATAGGGGCCCAAGGGATCTGCGCTAAACAGTTCTATTAAGTTGGAAACATGTCAGCCAATATAAAAGCAGCCTGACCCCGGGAAAGGTCAACTGTGACACGCATGTTTACTCAGGAAAACAACCCGAGGCTGGAAGGTCTTGTTTTATCGGATGTCTTCAAAAGAGAGAGAGAGAGAGAGCAAGCACGTCTGGCTGGCCAATTGTTAGTTTTACGTGATTTTGGATCTTTGAACCCACAAAGGAAAGGGCTGTGTTGTCACTGAGCTTTCCTGTACACACGTAGAGATAGACAGACAGGCAGATAGATAGATAGATAGATAGATAGATAGATAGATAGATAGATAGATAGATAGATAGATAGATAGATAGATAGATAGATAGATAGCACAATAAAACCTGTCACTCAGCAAAAGCAGAGGTGAGAGACCCACTTCCTGTCTCAAATAATCTGCCTCCACAATGTTTAATCAGCACATCAAAACATTGAGGGAGAGGAATTTCCGTGCTTGGTGAGCATATTAGGGATGCAGTCGCAGCGTTAACTAGCATTGATGAACTGTTTGCTTATGCAGTAATAATTAACTTCCATTACATTACTTTGTGTGATTACTTTCTTAATTGCCTGAATTATGCATCAATTTAATATCTAATAACCAGTCTTAGACATTAGACACCGTTCAGACACATTGCTTATAGTTTCCCAGCTTTAATTAAACACACTAGAATAAATGAAACCGTGTAGGATGGATGTCTTGCAGTGATTTCCTGGGTGCTTAAATATGCTATTTATTATAAAAGCATATAAAATTCACTTTCTCCTCAGGAAAGCAAACCACAAGATGCCAATTATAGAATGAAAGTTGCTTTGCCATGGCTTTTTGAGGATCTAGACTAATAAATTTGTTGAGTGGGACTCATTGTGTATTATGCAAATACAATACTGTGCCATTTTTTAAGTTTCAAATTTGCAGAGCGAAAACATGTCCCCAAAGATGATTTTAATTATATAGCAGAATGGTCTCCTGTTTTGCATTGTTATTGTCCCACAGTAAGGAACCAGTTAACTGGAACAATAAATGAGAGAGTACACTGATATTCAAATTATTTTTTTACATTATTTAAATGCAACATATCTCACACATACCCTTTGCATGAAATATGGCCATGTGCTTACTGGCTGAAGCTACAAATAGATGATCTAATCAGGAATATAAAAACATTATAAAGGTATTACAGACAGAGAGCAGTATATGAAAGCTATTTTCCACAGAAAAGCCTTTCCCTCGCCTTGTCTCTTCCAATGCAGCAGAAATATATACATTTTAGAATTAGGTCATCTTTCTCAATTGAACCTTCATGTTATCAGATGTAAATTTGATTTACAGGTACTGCATGTCATATGAGCTAAATATAATTAAAAAGCCAGCCCATGGAAGCACCACGTCATTCAGTGAATTGATATTAACTTTTAGTCCCCTTGTATCATCATTTTACCCTCACTAGAAAAGTGACATATCCACTTAAAAAGAAAAATGAATCCAATTTTCCTCATCAGCAGTAGTTTGGTAAACATTCGTGTAACAGTAAAAGCCACACTAGCCGCATCTTTCCTCTAAAACCCTTTAAAATTATATGTCTTAAAAACCACACTTTACATGTATTATTGTAAATTATATGATGGTAAATCAACGCAAAAGTCACTAGGTGGCAAGAAAAAAAAAATCACCTATGGCTGAACTAGAAATCTATTTAGCTGATCTGAACTGATGCAAATCCTTGTGACTGGTGTTAGGTCTGGCAGCATCGTTAGTCTGCCTTTTAAATGATTTCCAGAGCTGGTGAGCTGCTGGCAATGCAAGGTTAGACAGAAAATGATGGCAGCATGCGGATGCTTCACAGACCTCATGATAGTTTCCGTCTGTCATTATTTACGTCTGACTAGTCGCGTCATGTCAGCTACCTAGAGAGACACTTTTAATGTGAACCCCCCCTTCGTTCTCCTATTGCTCTTCACAAGCAGTGTAGTATACCATTATTTCTTTGCTTCAGTACCTTTAGGTGAAGCTCGCCCTCCCATCAGCCAGAATCAAAGACAGATCCCCTGCTTGATATTGTACATGCCTGTGTTTTTACAGAGCTGGCACAGAAGCTACACAGCTACCACAGTGAGGAAGGCAATTCTGTATCTCATTTGACTAATTAAATAAAACAGGGGGAAAACATTGGGTGATATGGAGTTTGGGGATTTAAAGCTTGAATGTTGAAAGATTTTGGAGGGTGCATCACATCTGCAGCAACAGTTCCATAATAAATATCTAAAATGATTTATAGCTTCCTTTATACAGCACTGCTGCATAATCTACATCTATTAGCTAACATAGTATCTTCTCCTGAGCAAGAGTGCATCAAAGGATGCTATGAGCTATTGAGACTGATCAATGAATGAAACACTGAAAGCGAAGCCTAAAGTATTATCGCATGAGGTCTCTTTCACGACATACAAATATTATCTCAAAACAGTTACCCTCAAGCTCGATACAATGGCCATTTATCACAGCA
>VURO01001614.1:66394-80472 GCA_015108175.1 Pelvicachromis taeniatus
ATTTATCACAGCAGTAGCCATGAATCAAGTCACGCAGTAAAATCGATCATTGATTCACCTTATTCCCTAGTTTTTCCATCTGAGCCACATAATGATCATTAAACTGACCACAGCATGTCCAAAAAATGGATTTATAATACTCTGAGCACAGCTTGAAACATCACAGGAGTGGTATCCTGAGGAAAAGTTGACACAGATACAGCATACAAAAAAGAATATTAATTTGCAGTTTCTTATGGCTATGCAAGTTCTTCCTGCAACTTTACGTGCGGCACACTTGTGCTGTGGAAGTATCTACTATAGGACCAAGACCTCTTGGCTAGAGTCCATCTCTACTCTTTGTGCACGTGATCCCAGCCTAGATGAGCATGCTTTAATGGGGCTGCTTAGCCCCATCATGACCCAATGAGTGCCGGCTGTGGAGTGGATGTGCTTGGTGTATGTGTGTGTGTTCCCAGCAGGGAGACAGTGCCTTATGAAGGTCAAAACTGCAGTAGTCTGGGGCTCTCTAAGTGAACCCTGGAGAGGATAACAAGCCACATCTAACACTTTCTCTTTGTGCTCTCACAGCCACTGATTCACCTGAGAATAGTAGAAGCTAAAAGATAACACACTGCAAAGCAAAATTCTCGGGACTCGGGATGCTAAGAAAAACATTTTCAATTACTACGCAGAATTATTGTCTCAACCCAGGAATAAAACGTATCAGTCTGGACCCAAAATGAGAAAAACGGTGTTTTGCAAAACAATTCCTGTGTAGACTGCATATAAAAATGAAATAAATAACAAATACCATTCGCCTCAAGGGAATTTCAGTTTAACCACAGCGTGTGACAGTATTGCCCTGTGTTATGGCCACCTAATGGACAATGTAGCATTAATTCAGCTTCAGATGAACAGGCAGGACAGCAGAATCAAAAATGAGGAGGGGGGGGGCCCTAGGTGTATGAATTATGCATATTACATTACCATAACACTACAATACACTGTGCGACAAAACAATGCGGTGAAAATTGGGCTTCGACTGAGATATTGAACAATTTCCTACATGGTTCTTGCCTACCTTCGAAGTGGAATTGTATTAAGCTTCCTCAATAACAGCAAAACCCATATGAGATTTGTATGTTCACATCTAGTCCAGTGAACAAAACACTATGTAAACAAGTCAGGGATAATTGAAAAGAAAGTCTCCTGACTGCTTTCCCTGGGACCTATCATTCAGGTAGATGGGAATTTGGTTAAATGGCAGGAGAGAAATTACTTCTTTCATTGATTTTCCTTTAGACTTCAAAGGCAGATAAATGAAATGGAGCAATTTATTTTATCAGGCCCTGAAATGGTATTCAAGAAAAACATGTCAGAAACTATTATTTGCAATCATGTTGCTCTTATTAATCCTGAGGAAAAATGGATAAATGAAAACGCACAAAGGATTTGCTGGGCTACAATGTATTTTCAGTCTGTATTAGGCCGTAAACAGCGTGGAGAAACGCATGCAGTCACACAGAGTAAATGAAGTGAAAAATTAAAGTTTCACTTTTAAACAAAGTTCTTACATAAACACCACAGGAGGATTGGTTTCTGAGATCATTGTAAGTGAAAAAATGATTTAAGTGGCATACCATTGAGATTAAGATTTTTGGTTTGGAAGACATCACACTACACACACAGCGCTTAGGACTTAAACCATGTTTAATTTTTTTTTTTTATCAATGTCATTGATAAATCACTGTGTAGTCCTAAAAAACAAAAAAAAACAAAAAACTACAAGTCTGATAATATAAGACTGAGCCTCCATCACTGATTTGTAGATGAACCCTGTAAAGGAGACAGCCTTAAGCTGTACCGCACACTTGCAGTGTGCTGTGTAAAACAGTATGTGGTATTGGTAACTGCTTCTGTTCAAGCCTTGTAATCATTACCTGGCATCTTATTGCCTCTGTGGCTTTTAAAGCTCTTGTCTCACGCCCAGAAAACAGGGAGTTATAGCTGATCTTTTATTAAAACTTTAGGAGAGCGTCCCTCTCTGGAGGGGGGCGGAGGAGGAGTGGGACAAATTAGTGTTGACAGTAGACACTTAAAGCAGGAAAATCACAGGCCCACTGGGAGGCAGGAGCCACATGGGGCTCCCCGCCTGTGTAAAGAACACTCCAGATTTCACTTGAGATGCAGTCGCCTTTTAACAGGGCAGGGGGAATGTCAACAGACTCTCTTGAATGAACCAATAAAGCCACTAAAAGGAGAGGATTAACCAGCTGATATCAGGGACAGCGGTTTGTTTTGAATGCCGCTCGTCCTCTATGGAGCATGGCCTGAAACACACTGGGCGGAACATTTCCTTCGCCAAGCATGCGACTACACTGCCAAAATTGTGTAGTTAATTGTGCTAATACTTGATTGTGGTCACGCCAGATTTAACCATGTAATTTTACTGACATTACCAGTGCTTATTCGGAGAATAAAAATATAACTTTGCATTAATTTGTACGTGACACAAACTGAATTTCTTCTATTTTTTGGACCTTAACTTTTGATACAAAAAGCACTCATTTCCAGATCAAATCCTTTGCATTATAGACACTCTATTGTTGCTTTTACTGCCCGTTCATCAGAGAGCACGGCTGCTGGTAAGTGCAGCTACACAACATGAGACAGTAATTACAAGACATCAGGGGCTTTCAATCTCCTCTTAATTTCCTAACAGCTGTGACGAAAAACCCTTAGTCCAATTATTGTGTCAAAATATCACCCAACAATGTCATGACCCTCTCACAACCCCCTAAGCATCAAATAAAGAAAAAAACACATGAGTTAAATTTGATTTGTTTGAACTACAGTGACAGGGTTTTCATTTTTATAAAACGAGTCAAGGTTGCTGCTGTTTTTGGTGACGTGTAACAGCTGCAGGTCACTAAGGCAGGTATGGGAGGGTTTAGACATGTTTAATTATAAAATGTCTTGGCGAGTACAATGTTTTAATGTTAGGGCCTGATGTTCAGGTGATGAGAACAGGAACAGGTTGGGCCGTTGTGAAATTTGTTTCAGCAAAACTTCAGTGATATATTAATACTCTGCTTCACATATCCATTTAAACTGTTTATTTAATTAAAATGTAAAAAAAACAAACAAAAGTTGTTAGATAATATTTGCTTCTTTTTTTTTTAAAGTAAATTGAATTATTTAAATGATTTGTGATACTATTAAAATTGATTTTTAATTAAATTAATTTGCAGTTTCTAAACTATAAAGTCTGTAATGCACCAAGCACTTGTGCAAAGTGTTATAATAATGTAAAGTATCAAAGTATCAGTACCTGTTCAAGTCTCAAAGGTCACAATGGCTCACCAAAAGTGCCTTTTTTATGTCAACATAAAATCTACAATTCAAGTGGAAAAAATGTGGGCTAAATTACCATTAGTATTTCTGAGCACTGATACTGGAGACTTTCTTCCTAATGTCAAGCCAGGCACAGTAAGATGAATTTAGTTCTTTGCAATGTGCAACTGATTTATTATGGAGAAGGTGAGAGTAAAACATTGAGGGATTTCCCTTTAATCAGATCTCTTAGGAGTCTGTGTAGTAGACCAATACCCCAATGAGTTTCCTTTTAAAAAGCTACAAATAGATTGGTTGCATGCTGCCACAAGTCTTAGCCTCAATCAGAGGGAGTTGAGGAGGATTTTGTTAAATCTAAGAGCCTTTTACATCTCTGAAAAGTTCATTTCTCTTCATCTATTAACTCTGAATAAAAACCTACCATCATTTATGCATTTGTCCATTTAGGAATCCTAAAGCTCGTGAGCTGCAGATCTGAGGCCAAATTTTGAGCTTACGGATGACCAATCAAAGAGTTGCATGCCTCAGAGCTGAACCACAAATGAATCCTTCACAGCATTGTAAATCAGGACCTCAAAGAGTATTATTTAGCCTCAAGCAAAGAGTGCTTGTTTATCAGATGGTGCCGGAGTCCAGGATAAAACCCTCCCCATAAATCTGGGTACCTTTTATGTGCTCATGGAGACTGGCTGGCTCATTCTGAGTTTAAGGCTTTCAAGAATGCAGAGGTAAGCATGGCATTCATGTCAAAGAGTAAACATTGTATTACGAGGTCCTGAGGGCGAGTTTATGAGATGTTCAAACATAATCTAATTGTCTTAATGTATTTTTAATGACACCTGTATCCCAGTGTAGCTTTGCTGTGACAGACAAATAAGAAACCACAAATCAGTGACAAATCCGAACACTTAAAGGGTGAATTCAAGGTGAATCTTCAGTCTGGCTAAAACCTTTGCATTCATGATTTAGTGTATGGAGTCAATATACAGGTTCAATAAGCACTGTCAGTAGGTGCTACACTATATCCAACTCTGTGCTAGATGTAAGTTATCACGACTGTGGCGCCCCGGAAGGTAATTTTCAGAACGTTTTATTTTGTTATCTGATTTATTGACGCTCAGACATGGCATTGCCAACCCCCAGATGATAAATCAAACGTGCAGCGGCTGCCTCTGATAACTCAATAAGCACCTGGACTCCTCCTAACATGTCACACCTGCACTTCTACATATACCAGTTTCATTCTCGAGCCTCACTGGGGGGGTTCAATACACCTGCCTAGTGCATTTCAGCAGTCTAGCAGCTGGGAGAGAAACATCATGCATGCTTAATTAGGAGGATCGGGAACCATGGGAAGAGGCAATTTTTTTTTATGCATCTTATATATACTCTTAACAATTTGAAATGTAAAGGGGAGCATTTTGCTCGAGTGACACCCACCCTCCCTTGTCGAGCAAAGAGGCACTGCAAATCAATAGAAAGTTGTTCTTAGACATCGTCTTTATCCTGGGATGGATGATTTCTATTTTGATGGGAATGGTTTCATCCAAGAAAACAACGCTCCTATACACAGAACATATGGGGTTACCAAATGATTTAAGAACAATGACAATAAAATTTTAGGGCTGTTATGATCTCTATCCAACTGAACACCTATAGGGGACTGATATGTTAGGCATCAGGGAACATCAGTTGGATTAATGGTGTTTCTTCCTGCAAGCAGAGTTCAAACGACTTGTAGCATCGATGTTAAGGCACAATGAAACTGTTCTGGCAACACGTTTGCCTAAGAACTTAAAACTTTATATGTTTTTTCCTTATTTTTTGTCTTTCTGTATGAAGTATTCCACTCTCAATCGGCACTTTCTCCACTTTTTCCTTTATTATTTTAAACAACCACGAAGGATTTCAAGCGTATTCATATTTTGTGTATTCAATTTTATTCACACTGCAGAGTATTAAAAAGACTTAATTTAATGAGCACATTTGAGCATATTTAAAAAGAGAATACCAAGGGGAGACTTTGTTGATCGATACTATTGCATATTTTCTGGCCAATCAATTTGGTGCCTGCTTAGGAGCCATTACCAAGAGTAATGAATAGGGGGTGTTTATTAAATTTCATGGAGACTTTTCCAATGTCATATATGGAAAAAAGCCCATTCAATGGATAGATTGTTCACTCGTTGAGTGTCAAGAAGCCAAAATTGACTTTCAAACCCTCCAGCTGAATAATATGAACTATAAGAATTGTTTTTATTTCATATAGTTCATATAGTTCTCTTTGTGAAGCACTTATTCCAATAAAATTTTAAAATTCACAGCCATATTTGTGCTGATCTACACAGAGTTGATAAGTAAGAAAAGGTGAAAATAGTGGAGATTCGGTATACAAAGGTTGTTTGTCTGTAGGCAGATACCTGTGTTCTGAATTCAAAGATACGAACATATCCTTGAGCTGAGATTTTATGCCCTGTGGAATATCACTTGCTGTAGTTGTGTCTGTGGCAACATGCACAGAGGTAGTAGTATCTAAGAAGCCATTTCAGACAGGTGAAATTTCCAATGAATTTTTAGTCTTTCACAAGGACAATCTTCTGCTTTAAGAGTACTGCTGTTGCAGAATGACTCTTATCAACACTTCACAAGCTATGTGTTTATCGCAGACTTACAATCATACACCCAAATCTGATGTGGGCTCCAGCATTGCTACAAAGGCTACAAACCCTATAAGGGACTGAGGAG
This sequence comes from Pelvicachromis taeniatus, assembly GCA_015108175.1. NCBI lineage: Eukaryota > Metazoa > Chordata > Actinopteri > Cichliformes > Cichlidae > Pelvicachromis > Pelvicachromis taeniatus. Next base: position 72,476 of record VURO01001614.1, read on the forward strand.
GGAAGATGCAGTATGATAACTCAGAATGTCCTGCTGTAATTATGGTATTCATGAAAAGATGAAAGTGAGTGCAGACTAAATCTGTAGCTGCGGGCAAAATCAACAGCTTGGCATTACTCCGTGACCCCTGCCTATCTTGAGGATACAGCAAACATACCAAAACTTTGCAGTTTTTTTTCATCAGTCAAGAGTGAGGGAATGAAGTGCATCGATTGCTTGTGATTATTAACTAGACTGAGATAAGCCCTCTCCTTATTATGCAGATTACTGAGGCTCCCCGCTCCAGCATATTGTACAGATGCAAGGGAGCAGCTGCTCTTACAGATGGTGGGTACACGGATCTATCATTATGCCTCCATTGTCTCCACTTCAATTGTTTGGGGGACAACAGAACTGCATCAAAGAGGAATCCGACTGCAATGAATTAAGAAAGAGAAACGAAAACCATCAAGTAAATTTATACACCGGAGGCCGTGGAATGGAGAGGAGCGTAAAGCTGAAGCTATTTCATATATACAACCATGGAGTCACCCAGTCATGTATACTGTACCCAAATCTGTTGGATGCAGCACTGTGCACCAAACATATGTTGTTTTTAGCAACAAACAGACATTCATTTAGGAGTCAGATATTAATTCAAATATGAAAAAAAAAACTACAGCTAAACAAATAAAGAAATTACTTAAAACTTAAATGTTCAGAAATTAAAAAAAAAAAATATGTAAACCTCATTAGAGTAATTTCAAGTAACTACTCAAATAAAAATAAAAAACTCATATTACGTACTTTCATTTAGCACGCAAACAATAACTGATCACAGTTATTTTTAGATTTATGAACTCATCCCACAAAGGCCACCGCAGTGAAGGGAGAATATGCAGACAACATCAGTTTTGCCCTTAAGGGGAACCTCTGGTTGACCATTTGACTCTCCACACCTCCTGCTGTGTGCTGCTCAGATCAGGACACTGGTACCTCCTCTGATCAAACATGACATTACACTGGAGGGAATTACATGCTCAGATTATACAGGAGAAGGTCACACCGAGTTGTAGATGATGACAGCAGTCACACTATTTCGCAGTTAGCGATGGGTAATATTACTTTAAACATTAATGCAGTGACATTAACCCTGGCACAAAACAGGTTTCCAAATCTTGTCAAGGAGGCTGGTAATTTAAGGTTGGATAAAAATGTCCCTGACATATACAGAATTTACACCCTTAAGCCGTAAGTAATTACAACCTTTTCCCTTACACAACCAGCAACCGCAATGGGTGGCAGAGATAAAGCATTGGATAATACAGGCTCATAGTGAATGTCCAACACAACAGGAGCATATAAATGAATGACTAATCATGGTGCTTTTGATTTTTGAATATGTATTGGTTGAAGAAGAAGGTAACTGAATGACTGATATATTAAAGCAATAAATGTTGTACTGAACAGTCCACAGTATAACATAGCATTAGACATACTTTTCTGCCAACGTACATTATCTATTTTTTAGATCGAAGTTTATGGGAATTCAGGAAATGGTAAAATCCAATGCATAAAAATATAAGTAAAAATAAATAAATAACATATAAAAATTTCACTGAAAGGCAGTACATTGAAACTTTTTTGACATTGTATTTATTTTCACTGTAGTTGACTTACAAGAGAAAACAATAAAATCCATACGATTACTGTATTTCTTCTCTGTTCATTGCCATTCCAATATTAAGCTTTGATCTTGGCTCTTTATTGGTTTTGACTCCATAATTCTCATAACAGCAGCTATTGAATACAAAGGTAGGCTTAAACTATAAGCACAAAATTTCCACTACCATCCATATATTACAGTAATATGCATTTAAATTCCCATAAGATAGAGATAACGTACTCATCCTTATGGGAATTAATTATTTGCTTCAAATAGAAAATCAATTCCTTAGCAGAATATATTCAGTTTCCAATATCCCAGAGAAGCTGCTCTCAGTATCATTTAATAAAATCCACCTATTTATTCAATATTAAAGCAGAATTCATCCTTCTAACAAAAAAAAATTCATGCAAATATAAAATGTGTGTGAGTAAAAACACAGTGTATAGGAAAATATGCAGATATATCCCAGGAGGTCAAAAAGCTAACGTTAATTCCTTAACTTGAATCTGCTATATTCCAATAAATAACAGTTTTCCTTTCTTGGGTCATGTGTCATGGGTGGATTGAGCTCCTGTCAGAGCACAAAGCTCCCCACACAAGTCCACACTGCCTCGTCTGTTGTTAGGGCCTGGTCCACATGGGGCCAAATTTGATTGGAAAGCCCAGAGGGAGGAGTTCCACCAGTCACAGGGGCATTGTTAGCGCCTCCAAAATGGCCAGAGAAGAATGACTGATTATGCAACCACAGCCAGGGTTACTAATAGGAATTCTATTTGAATTTCTAACATAACAGATGTTTGCTGGGCACCTCCATGGAGTGTGCATACACAGTTATGCTAATTCACCAGTGTTTCCCTTCAAGTTAGCTCAGAGTCATTAGAGCACACAGCTAGCTTGGATCCTTCTGTCAAAATAATAATTGGCCATTATTGATATTAATTAACATTTTTGCTCTCTATGTCCTTTTTGACCCACTATCTGTTAGTAAATCCAGTTACTGAGCCCTATTAGGGCAACAAAATCCACGGGACTCTATAGTTGGTGTGAGTTATTTATCAGAAACAGAACATAAAGCCAATTAGGAATGGGTGCAGACAGTTGTCTTCATTCTCCACTGACTACTTCTTGATCTCCATTATAAATTGCTAATAGAGCAGATACTGGTTAGCAAAAGGGGGGAGGAAGGGTAGGTTACCATTTCTCACTCCCACCCCGATGACAGGTGAATAGCACCAATTACAGTATTTTTGCTTGATGAGGCTACACCATCAGCTGTTTTCTTTCCTTTTTTTTCCTGTAGTTGAGGGGCACATGGTGCACCTTTCTCTGTTCTGCTGGTCAGCGGGGTTAAAACTTGAATATTATGGCAGGCCATTAAAATGTTGATGGTTTGTCCTTCAGAAGTCATAGCTTTTGGTCTCTGTGCTCTTCTGACACAACGAGCAGGAGAAACACTTTATAGGCTTAGATCAAGAAATCCTAATAGGTGTATATTGACTGGTTTATTTTCCACAAAGGGGTTGGTGGTTGTAAGAAAATATATCAAAAAGGCTATCAACAATGGTTGGGTCTTTTGTGTGGAATCAATAGTGAGCCATAGATGGGCTGAGTTTTCACCGTTCTCTCTCGTCGTTTAAAAAGACTGTAGACTACATGATGGAAGGACTCACATGACTTTTTTAAACATAGTATTCACACTAGACAGCAGGTTATTGTTACTCTAACGATGATGCTTGGGAACTATTTGTTTAGTATTGTACAACATAGGGACTTACTAGCATGAAAGATCATGAGTTGGTGTCGAAGCAGGTAGTCTAACATAACCTATGTGAATTAAAACAAATGTTCCTGCTCCCTGAATCCAGATGCTGCCATGGCAGCCCAGGTTTATGACAAGAGGTATTGCGGTCCCTTAAATGAGCAGTATTTAATAGCCTGGATTCAAGTGTAAAGGCTTTCTCCCTAGTGCATTACTCCGAGAACCTAATTACAAGTTTCATCATCAATCATGAGCATTATTTATTCAGTGAAATGAATTTCTAATTAATAACTGATGAGCATTATGGCCTCAAAGACTGTAAAGTAATTAATTATAGTTGGCAACAGGGAATATCCCTGTAAAGGACTATGTGGTGCACAGTCACAGCACAGCAGTGCCAACAGGCTAATGTCCACAAAGAAGATGCACTGATTTTTTTTCTATCCCTTATTGAGATAATTACAGTCATGAATGTTGTCTCAGGCTGTCATACAATTGGTAATGTAATACAAAAGTGATATTAACATTTAGTTTCCTCCCTTCCGCCATCCTCATATGGTTTTGGTTTCCATTTGCTTTAACTGTTCAGAAAATACAGACTACTTTTTGGTCTATATAAGCTTCACAGAAACATAAGTAAATGGACAAAATAATAAAGATTAAATTAAAACGCTGATGCAAAGCTTTTGGCAGCAGTGGCTGCCTAAGGTTGGGAACCCATGGAGTCTTCTTGTTGGGGTCTTTTGCTAGGCCTTTACTTTCTGTGGATTTTTGTGGATCTTTCTTCAGTTTTGTATTCAGTAAAAAAAGAAACTCATGCTGAGATTGGCCATTGAAGAACATTCCCCTTCTTTCCATAAATAACCTCTCGGGTTGCTTTGCTGCGTGTGGTTTTTTAGGGTTTTTTTTTTTTTGGCTGTCCCATCTGTCACAGGGCTAACACTGAGAGACAGACATCCATTTGCATTCACATTCACACCTACTGGCAGTTTAGAGTCACCAATTAACCTGATCACACTAACTGCATGTTTTTGGACTGTGTGGGATGCCGGAGTACCCGGGGAGAACCCACACAGACACGGGGAGAACATGCAGAAACGCTTTGGCCATATGGTGGATTCAAACCCAAGATCTTCTTGCTGGAGGCTACAGTACTAACTACTCTGCTGCTAACCTAACCAAATATTGTTTTTTAAAGACTTTTTTTTTCAAAATAACATAACTCCCCCCCCCCCAAAGAAACTGTCTAGTGTAGCTTGGGGGTTACTGTCTTAACGTAAAGGGCAATCTCAGTTTCGGGGGGAGGGGGTTGATTTAGTATATTCTGAAATATAAAAAATGTTTGGCTGTCCTATTACACTATTACACTAGAGAGGACCACTAAAATGCACTGAGCTGGAATGTACTAAATTATTAATAAATTTTTCATGTCAGTGGTAACGCACTGTTCCACACTACATTCTATTAGGCTATGCATTCAAAAATTAACTAAATATTTTGTTATTTTTGATCATTATTGATTGGATTTTTTTTAATCTCTTATTTTTACTTCTCATTACTTTTCATCATGTTTCAAGTATTTTTTTTTTTTTTACGCAATTAGTTTTTGGTAAATATTACCAAGAAGTAACCGCATTTTGTGGTTACCAGACCAAATCTAAATTTAAAAAACAACCAGTCTATGAATACTACAAATTTAAAAACATTCATAACAATAAGAATGACAGAACCGATAGAGATAATATACTGAATACATTTTCTATAGTTTGCAATTATTAATACTTGCCCATAACAATCAAAATGACTATTCCCCTTTTGTCATAAACTGACAGCTAATCAGCAATTATTTGCTAAAAAGTAGATCTTTCACAGGTTGGTTGGTTCTACAACAGACTTACAAAATGTAAAGGGTTTTAAAGTTTTTATGACTGTTTTAAAGAAAGGTCAAAGTTGAGGAGATAACATTCACAAGAAAAAGAAGAAGACACAACCGCTTATGAAAAGAGAAACATAATTACATAAAAGGATGTTTGTAGAATACTATGGGTCGTGAGAAAAGATTCAGCACTGATTCCATTAGCCTGACCTCCTTCAAGAGGGTTTTACAAAGTGGATCACCTAGTGCAAAATGACTACACTCACTTAAGAAAGAAATGTATAAATAAATTGCAGTACACAGTTAAACTTGTTCAAGCAAGTGCAAGGCTCTTTTCTGAGGGTGAATTATGTTCATATAATAAACCCTGTGTACTGGCAGTTATTACATATTAATGACTCTTCTGTCGATGCCGTTAATGACTATTATTAGATTTCTCACTGCCACAAACATAACACTGAACTTTTTTTTACATCACTGCAATTTTGCCTAATTTATACACAAAATTATATCTTCACATCACTGTAATCATGTTGTCCTGAACTAATCCATTTTTAAGGCTCATTTCAGCTGTAGTATATTTGGAATATCCACAGGTCAAACATAAGATTGGTTAAAATGAAAGTAGATGATTGTGCATATTCCTCCAGACATTACAATGAAATAGAGACATTAAGAAAAAGGCGCAGACTGTCAAAATGATGATAAAGAACCATGAGAGACTGTAATTCTGTCATTTAGAAAATGGAAATCACCGATGCAGCTCTTTAATTTATTTGTTGTTTCAATTCAGCACAAATTTTTGCACATTTGTGGCAGTGTTTTTTTTTTTTTTTTAACATATATTTATCTCAAAATTTTTTTTTTTTTTGTAGTAGTGTTTTTTTTTTTTTTTTAACATATATTTATCTCACACAACTCTACCTGCACAAAACAGAGATGGATTAAGTCATGCATGGCTGTTTAAGCTATTCAGAGTAAATGTAATAAATGTTCATGACTATAACGCTGAACTGCAGAACCTTTAATATGCAACACTGCATCCTTGCAGGTTAAAAGATGCTACAATATAATGCACATGCCTGCATAACATGACATAAAAATATAAATACAACAATGGCAATTAAATAGACTTTAGCAATGGGGACATTTATAAATTTGACACAATCACGTGAATTCGATAATAATCTCTAACCATAATTTTCATAGTTTTGTTGGCGGAAAAGAGCTTCCTTGTGTATGATAACAGTGTACACATTTGTAATTTAGTCATTTTTACACAGGTCATTACATAGCAACTAAACATCATGCTATAGTTAATCTGGTCATACATTTGTACTCAATTTCTTAATAATTTTAACAGAGCACAAATTATTTTATCAATAAAATATTAAAGTGTTCAGTACATCACACGTAGAAGCAGAGAACATTGAAAAGTAGGTGGCGTATTTGTAACACATATACATAAGGATTACTTACACAGTGGTGACAATAGGATCAAACACCACCCTACTATAAAACAGTCCTAAGACTCTATCAGCATACTGCTAATGTGTCAACCCCCCAGTCAGTGACATTTAAACTAAATTTAACGTGTCACAATGTCCTTTTATATCCTTTTATAGGGTGTTAATTGTTTTTCAACACACGACAACAGAGCAGACTGGAAGATATAATTAAGGCACAAAGTTTTCATGCAGATGTTTGTTTAAAAATGTGGGTGTTTTGCTCAAGCATGATCTCATAAGATGATAAAACAGGAACACATCTGCTGCTGTTCAAGTAGATGATCCAATTACTCTAGTAAATCTAACTTTGTAGTATTGGATACTTTTTGTCTTTTAACTTTGACTTCGATTTTGAGTCATTAGGCACTGTTTCTATTTAAAAACAATAAATAAAGTGAATGAATTATCTTGCTTTCAAAATTTCAGTTTAGCTTGTTTCAAACTGTCACCCAAGGGACAAAGTATCTGACCTGAATTAAACTGGGAACCAAATGAAACTCATAAGAATGAGCGCACCACTCCTTATTTCACCCCTCTTTTTGTTTTCGTGGTCAATTAAAAAGCAGAGATAAAACTAACAGAAAAACTTATATAGCAGGCTCAATTATATTTAATCTGCTGTTCACAGTGCGGTTTTACAGCTTGATAAAATAAAAAAATGTAAAGAAAATAACATGCAACGTTTTAACACTTATTTGATAGTGAGGAGACATAATGAAGTAGCTGTACTCTGCAAAGGCAGAGCTTTATGCCAAATGTTTAGGCTACTGAACCCATCATACCCCATCATACAGCTACATTAAAAACTGCTAAATATGGAGTTCCCAAAGATCCAACGAGGGCTGGGACAACGCGTCGACGTAATCGATTACGTCGACGCGTAAAATACGTCGACATAAAAGAATTTGTATCGATGCGTTGTCACTTTCAAAAAAACACATGGCGGCAGCAAGTAGCGGTAACATGTTGACTTAAACCACTCCTCCCGAACACGCAGTTCTACAGTATGGGGATATTTTAACTGAAAAGGAAGTGATTCAGTCATTTGCCGGCTTTGTAAGGTGGAAATGGCCTATCATAAAACGACCGTAACTTTTCAACTTTTTTACTAACGCTGGTTTTTACCCTTTAATTCATCCAGACACCCCCCATGTAGATTAATTAATCGCTAGATTCATAGATTAGGAAAATAATCGTTTTGCCCAG
>VURO01001615.1:0-10551 GCA_015108175.1 Pelvicachromis taeniatus
ATTTTTTAAAATTTTATAAAAATTTTTTTTTTTTTTTTTTAGGGGGGGGGGTGGGGGGTGGGGGGGGGGGGGGGGGGGGGGGGGGGGGGGGGGGGGGGGGTGCTTTCACCTCCTAAGACCTGAACTCGTTCATGGCATGCATGTTTAATTTCTCTTTGGGCTGATTGGAACCTGATGAATGTACAAACAAAGAATAACCTGAATTTTTTTCCCCTGATTTTTGTTTCTGGGAAAAATGAGATCCACATATGAGGACATTCGTTTTAAATTTCGATCGAACCGTGGCAGTATAATGTCGTCGTGAGTGGATATCAGGCCCTTGTAGAGCAAAATTTTGTATTTTTGTTTAGACAATCCAAAATGTGATGTCCACATATCTGGACGCCAGGTCCTAGGAGGTTGAAAGGCTTCAGCTGAAATTTTAAATAACATTCATGTGATGCAAAGTAATTTCTGATGTAGCTCGTAATTATAAATCTGACTAATATCACGAGAATCATATCTAAACTTTATCTAATAAAGTGAAGAGTTCAGTCTTTGCAAGAGATCCCAGTCACTGTTGGTGCACACTGTTCCTGCTTTTTTTGTTCTTTTTCCTCCCACTTTTTTGCGCACAAAAATATTTGGCTAGAAGTCGCTTGCATTTTTCACACTTGACTGTGCAGCACCAGTGAAATTTGCAGTTGCAGCTCGTGAAAACCTCTTTGCGCTTCTTGATCACTTTCAGGCCGCATTCATTGCACAATCTCTGGCAGCTATTTTTCTCCCACTGGGGCATGTTCTTGTCCTCCTTAAAGCACTCCCGTCCCTCTGTACCGTGCAGTCCGAGGGTTTGGTTCTTGATGCAGTAATTTGGAGACCTTTCCAGGTAAATGAGCTCCGTTGTAGCGACGCTCAAAAAAGTGTGCGTGACTGCGTCTCGATTGTCCGCGCTGTTCCCTGCTCTCGCCGCCTTTTTGTCCATTTCCAGTTCCTTTGCATGTTTGTACTTCATCTTCAAGAAGTTGCCCACTTCTCTGAAATCGGCCATCTGCATCCAACAGGTTTGGATGGTGCAGCTTCCAGACACTCCGTGACACTTGCAGGCTTTCCGCATGGTTGCTTTGATTGCCTGTCGAGAAAGCAAAAGTTTTACCAAAAAATAAAAATAAGGCCAAACAAAGACAAGGATCTCGTTTTTCATTTACTAAGCTGTGTTAATAATGCGTCGGAACACTAGTGACATCAAACAAACGTAAAAAATAGTAAAATTAAATCTTACCAGTCTGCCTGCCTCGTTGTTATGCAAGTTGACCGCTGCCCGCGAGTCATGCCCATCTTCCAGCGCGTCCACAAACTGTTTGGAAAGCCTCTCCCCAAAAGCCACATTGTCACTGCATCCTCCCCAAATCCACCCCGCACCGCCTAATACAAAATAACACATGACAGTATTTCGCTGCAGGTACACAAGCCAGTTTCAAAACGCATACTGTAACCGTGGATAGAATACTCATGGAATACATGTTTACCTGGCTGTCCAATTTTGGAGTCATCGCAGCCGCAGTTGTCAAAGTCCCCAGCTGTGCAGTTCTGGGTGAGCGTGTACATCACTCCGGCAGCACTGATGGCATGGACAAAAGATGTTTCCCTTGTGGCTAAAATAAATAACACAGAAAGAAATCCGCACTGTTTTACTTGGATATCCAGTTTGGCACGATTAATGCGTAACTGACGAGTTCTAGTTCTGTGCGTAAAAGGTACTTTACGCACAAGCGCATCAAGATTGCTGCGCACGACCACACTAATTCTGGTTACCATAGATATGATCCAATAAGGTCTGAGTACGTACCACTCCGCAGGCCGTTATGTGGGGATAAGGAAAACGTGTTCTCTGGACAGTTCCACTTCTCCAAAGCGAATTGGCGTTTACACTCTTGTATCCCACTCTGTGCGCCCACTTGCACACTGCTGGCATAGGTCAGATAGGCCTTGGATGAGAAAGCAAAGGAAGTTGTGAATATTAATGTTAGTGATAATTACATAGAATTTGACAGGAAAGAACAGCTTTAACGCAGCACTCATTCTTAAGATCTTAACTGCATTTACCTTAGGTCCAGTCATCAAGAAATTATTCACTGTCCTGTAGAGGGAAAACAAAATAGCCATGTTAATCATGTAAGTCATCGTACCAATCGCAAACGAATAGAAACTGTAGCGTTTAATACTTTATTCCGGAGAGAAAAAAATTGCATACCAAGCAGACGACAGCTGAAAAAGACAACACAGGCACAGAACCAGGACTGCAAAGAAATTCAGTGGTTGCATAGCAGAGGCCAGTGTGACGTATTCCAGATGTGAGCGCAAAGAAAAGAAGAAGCCGACTGAAGTTTGTTGCCCTACTCGGCGCTCATGATATTTATGTGGCCGTGCCCCCTTTGATTGACAGATTTGTCCAGCAAGTAGCATTTTACTGTGAAATGCGTCAACGACATTGGCTGGGGCTTCCCATGGACAAATAGGAACTGTCGGTGCATAAGTGCACTTCAAAGAAGCAACGCAGACGAATTCACCTGTTGTTCCCAGGCTCTCATGCTAATTATATGGTTTTCCCACAAAGTATATGCACGGAATGAAATCAGTATATGTGAATCCATATGAGCACTACGTATAGAATAATTGAAACCATCTTCTAATAATTCCTCGGACTTGGGGACATTTGAGAATAAAAGTATTATGTTAGACTAATAGAAGATCTCAGTGATCTCTGTATGGGTGCATTGTGATGGTTTATTGTTCCAGAGACCATACATGTACACATCAATATAGGATAGCTTAGCTAAACGATAATATAAATAAAACCACCGGAATTCTGTTCTGAATGCTATATCGCGAGGCTTGTTGTGTACTAGAAACATTTGGGAGATGGCACCAGTATCCCATGGGGACTAAGAGTAGTACAAAGCCTTACAGCCTTTCAGGAGTGACAGTATATAGTCATGTAAATACAGCCTCACACATCGGCGAAATTGGCACCGTCGTGATAATAGGATAATAGATGTTTCCCTGGGAAACAACTTGGTGCGAAAACAGACTGGAATTTACACGACTTAGGACACATGAGACACATAAGGGCTGTGACAATTAAAATGTGGCATTGCGTGATCATTTTATTACGTAATGTTTAGTTTTACTTTTAACCAAATTTTTAAAAAAGCTGTAAATTGTATGTAGCTTAAGTATTGGATGATCCTTTTAGGCTGATCACGTCTAATCCCGCTTTAGCCTATACGTAATCATGTCCCTCAACAAGGAGTCATCACCACCAGTTTCTGTCTTTTCATACGTTTACTTGCGAATTGGTCAGGGGACTTGTCAGATCCCCTTTAAGCCACTCAAAATCCCTTAAAACAACAATTCACTCAGCCTGCACAAAAAGCGGAGAGGTGTAGGTGTCGATAATCCCCACTAATTAGATATCAGCTACGGTCGTGACTGAAACCTTCAGCTCCCCTCCCAATCCTCGCTCTGACTTGCTCTCAAAACGTTGAGAATAGTAGAGAACAACTTAAGCCAATAGGGGCCCTTTAACGATATTAAAGCGTTTACTGATTGAAACAATGAATCTGGGCGTGTCTGCATGACGACATAAGTATCGAAACGGTCAGGACTATAGGTCAGGACAAAAAAACATGGCTTGACATTTTAAGCAAATATCGCAGAGGGTACATAGGGAATGTTACTTATTTATTTATTTATTTATTGTAGCCCTTCACTGTCGTGAAGTGAATACGCATTAGTAAAACTGAGCTAAAATAAGTTTCGGACACACGAGACCAGTGAGCGTTGGTGAGTGGCTCACAGTGTGAAGTACGAGAAATGGGTTTATGAAGGCGCGGGAGGTGACAGGTTTGACAGGCGGAGGCAGGGTGGCAGGGTGGCAGGAGCAACGCCCGCAGGCGGAGATTTGGGCTTATAAATCACTGATAGTGAGTTTAAGGTGAGTTTAGAGTGGTCATTCTTGCTGTCACCGTAATGTTTAATGAATATTTATATTATATTATCAATTAAACAACTTCACGACTTAAACATAACTATAACCGCTGCATTTGGAAGAAATTATTATTCACAATATTCTCAGTTTCATGTTGCTCTCTTCGGACGCAGGTGATGTAATCAAATCTAACAATACAAATCATTACATGCTATTGTACGGTCCAGAATTACCCCACGCACCCCTCCCCATTCCACTTAGCGCTATTTTTGTCAGCTGTTCAATTTAATCTTAATATTTAAAATGAAACAATCATTGCAACAGGACAAAATGCTGTCAGATAAAACAATACATATATATTCTACGACTGTGAATACATTAACAAAACGGTTAGCTTTGTTGACTGACTTTTTCTGCAGTTGATTCACGGAGCTCAACAGCAGCAGTCGGGCGTTTAAGAGTCTATAAATATGTCAAAAAGCTGATGTCTTTTATAGAATCAAGGTTTAGAAGTCCTAAATTGTGAATGATGGTCAGGCTAGAGATGATCTGTGCACACAGGAGTATGGCTGTTCCGTAACACTCCTGTGTGCATCATCAAGTGCAAGGGCCACAAACCTTCATAGCAGAGTTTTCTAACAGAAGCATGCAGCAGTCTCAGAGCATAACTGCAATTCAACAAAGTTGAAATGGAAGCGGCAGATCTCACCTTTGCAGGGAATTCTGACGTAGATGTTTCTAGGATTTTTTTCTGTCTCCTGTAAAAATCTTACACTATGAATTCTTTTCATTTTGCTTTTATTTAGTTCGCACTGAAACTGCAGTGCCTGATTGGATCACCACCCTGTACACTGCCATCCCTACTCTGTACTGTTACAAATGGAAGAGCTAAAAGAAAACACCAGCTTCTGATTTTTTTTTGACCATATGGAGATAAATTTTTATGTCCACGTGGTCTAAATTAATTTTTAATTTTATTGGTGACTATTTCTTCAAATGTAGTGTACAGTATGTATTTTTATTATTTCATATTTTTGTTACTTCTCACTTCATTTCTCCAATCCCTCTAATGGGGTCATCGAGTGCTTTAGCCACTGGTACTAACATTCACTTAAATCTGGCAATTACTTCAAACTAACAATTAATTATAGAGTTGAAACATTTTGTAAAAATCTCTTTTAGAGCCAAGATTGACAGATTTGTATTGGTTTTGTCAGGCTAACACCATGCAACTTAAAGCTGTTCTATTTATTACACCAGCCTAAATCCCCTTAGCACCTGTTTTCCTAAAAAATGTGTCTAAATGAATTATTTCTATGATTATTATAATTAGTTTTTTTATCTATCCAGTCAAGTAATAGCAAATGAGATGGGCTACCCTGAAATGTTAGCTAGTGTGATAAATAAATAGGAATGATTTATAATTATGACTTTCTTTAATAGTTACACAGTTTCTGTATTTCTATTTTTTATTTTGTGTGTGTGTGTTTATTATGTGCTAGTTCATGTTTAACATTACAAGAGTCAGCATAAGGGCATAAACAGGCTACACAACTGTTTGGGGCCTCCACACCAGCAGGGAGAGCCTCAAGCTCTTGAAATGCCACACAAAACAGGCAGATAAATCCATCCATCCATTCGCTTCCGCTTATCCTTTTCAGGGTTGCGGGGGGCGCTGGAGCCTATTCCAGCTGTCTTGGGGCGAGAGGCGGGGTACACCCTGGACAGGTTGCCAGACTGTCGCAGGGCTAACACACATAGACAGACGACCATTCGCACTCCCGCATATGGGCAATTTAGAGTTTCCAATTTATGTATATATTATTTTGCATGCATGGTATATCAACTGTGATCAGTTGTGATGTTAGTTAAACAGAAGTGTTAAATGAGCCTTTAAGTAAGGTGAGCTTAAATTATATTGTATGTAAATCACAGGCATTATGGTTAGCAGCTTACCTTTAGCTTACTAGTCGGTTATAACAGTCTAGAGTTTGGTCATTGTGTTTGGATTATGTTCCTAAATAACTGTAGCTGACGCTGAAATGTTTGTGTGGGTAGCCATGACAACAACGGAAGTCCTTGTCTGAGATTGTTATATTGTTTCTATTGTTTTCCTTTATTCAGTGTTCATGTTTGTGTACACCTGCAGTGCAAAGATTATTTATGAGTCCAGCAATGTATTTTTTGTTCTTACAAAAGAATATTTCTGTGAAAATGTTGTGGAATAGTCACCTCTTCCGTGAGTCACAGGAAGCGGAAGTTGTGAGCGGGAGAGACGAGACAGAAGAATAACAAAGCAGACTTTTCAAGAGCTCGTCTACTTTTCTACTGCTGGTTTATAAGGCGTACACGGTAAAGATTGTGCTGCTTAACTTGTGTTAAAGAAATAAGTGTCTGAGATGGATCCTTGTTTGCCTACTGGTGATGGCAGAGGGCCCGGTGGCGCCTGTGTTTGGCAACCTCGCCTCTGTCAGTGCGCCCCAGGGCAGCTGTGGCTACAATGTAGCTTGCCATCAGTCATGGGTGAATGACTGAATGTAGTGTAAAGCGCTTTGGGGTCCATAGGGACTAAGAAAAGCGCAATACAAATGCAGGCCACTTACCATGTCACATGTTCAATTGTTATTATTTAATAATAATGTATACTTTATTGATCCCGTAGGAAATTAGTCTCTGCATTTAACCCATTCACTCAGTGAAGCAAAGCAGTGGGCAGCCTGTGGGGGACAGTACCTTGCTCAAGGGTACTTCAGGTTAGCCGTTGGGTGGGTTCGAACCATCGAACCCACCCAAGTGGGGGGCGAGCATGTTACCTACTGAGCCACCCCGCCCCATTTCTGCTCGCTTCTAGTTTTCACGGCTAAGTGTTCCATAAAAAGGAATAAAAGAGTTGTGGACATCTGTACGAAGCGTGGAGTTTTTTTGACCAGAGTAGATACAATAACAATGATCATTTTAACATATTGTAAAATATTGAATTAGCTATTTCTTCAGAGTAACATAATGCTCAGGAACAGACAGGTGGAAGATAATACACTGCCTGCCAAAAAAAAAAGTAGCCACCAAAAAAAAGGTCACACAATCTAAAATTTTGTTGGAGTGTCTTTAGCAGTGGGCCTTTTGTTCCCATAGACCAAAAGGCCTTAGATTATGAAGTCTTTGCTGTTATATTCCAGCATTGTTACACCTCAGTTAAAGCTTGGAGTTTTAATTAATTAGACCTATTTTGGGTGGGGTTTTTTTTGTTTTTTTTTTGCTTCTTGATTAAACTTCTCAAAGCTATACTATTTCCTCAGAAGCTGTGCTGAAATTATTTGGAACACAGAAAACAAAATCTGCCCACGGTGCTTTCCAACTCACTATAAGCAACAATAATGGTTGTGTTGTTGTTTTTTGTGTTAGATGTACAAAGCACAAACGATCAAGCATGGACAATATGCTTGAGTGGACAATATATTCTTGACACCGGTGGTTCTGAGGTGGTGAATGGCCTTGAAATCAAATTCTGCCCCATAAAACCTTGGGCTGATTAGCTCTGATTAGCCACTAGCACTGTTTTGTGATCTCAAATCTTATGCTGGGTTCCTGTAATCACATTAACATTAGCAATCTAATATACATTAAGTAAAATGTGCACCAGTATTATATTACTATCTCTTTTTTTGTATATTATAATGTGTGAATCTGTGTTTGTGATAGTCTTGATTTGTACAGTTGTAAAAATGAGACATCAAGATGGACAGGACTGACTGGTTCCATGTCTTCATTTTTATTTCATAAATAAAAGTAAAAAGTTGATTAAGAAAACATCCCACATGATTTAACTTCAATTACTCCCATGTCCATAACCAACTACCCACCAGCCCTATAGCCTGGATGCCTGCCTGTCTCTCTGTGCTACATCACTACACCACTTCCCAGTTTGGCAACATTGGAGACATGTTAGCTATAAGCTAACAGCACAAGACAGGCACCCAGGCTGAAGTTTTCATATTGGTTACAGAGGCCCCCTTGTGAGGATGCCATATACCCTTACAGCACCCTTGGGAGCTTAAGAGCACCCGTTTCTGAAGACAATGAAAAAGATTCAAATACTGTGATAATCAAAAGAAAGTGCTTTTTGTTGCGGCATCTCAGCGTCTTTTCTTCTTGTGCTTGAGTCAAGGTGTGGCATCGCCTTTCCTCTCTTGCTCAATGGCTAGAAAAGAAGAGAGAAACACACCGTTGTTAGGTTTGTGTAAACGTATGAGAGGACGCTGCTTTTTGATTTTGCTGTGTATAAACTGTGTGATGACACTGCAGCTGTTTGCTTCAGTGCTCCCGCTGGCTGACAATGCAGTCTCTCGATAGCACAGGAAGTGATGATGAGAAGCTACTGACAGTAACAAATGATTGCAGAGGACAGTGATCAAAAACACACGCATGTACATGGTGCACAACGAGCACTCACTCTCTTTGGTGGGCAGAGGGTTTTTCTCTTTTGTCTCCGTCTTCTTCAGCTTCGTCTTGTCGAAACGAGCGATCTCGGTCATGTCGGGCTTGTCAGACATTTTGGCTGGCAAAGGTGAGAAAGATACCTGAGCACACACATTTGACCTTTCCTGTCAAGCCTTAAATTGATAATGCACCATAATGTGATCAGGCGTATATTAAAAATCAAAATCATTGCAGCAATCTGAAAGCCATTAAACCTTTGTCTAGCCTTTAGCATAAGCTTTGCAATCGACGTATATAAAGGGAGTGACTACTACATGTGCTGCTCAGACTACATCCACATGGATGAATATGGGTGGTGGCTGCCTCCCACACGGCTTCACATTGGCTTCTCCAAAATGTAGATGTAGTCAACATGTGCATGCTTTCAACCAGCTGTATTTTGCCTTCCTTTGTCCCTGATTTTACCTCTCTAAGGCTAAAGTCTTTGTTCTCTCCCTCTGCATCATCTCTCTCTCTTTCTCTCTCTCTCTCACCCTACTGCATCCACCCCTGCAGGCTTGTGGATATAGGCAATGCTCCACAGGCTCCACTGCAGTCTTATTCCTGGGCTAGCCTCAGGTGTGACTAATCTGCCTTTCACAGTCTAGCCCAGTCATGCCTGTCTGAAATGCTGCTCTGTCAGAGTCTTCTGTGGAAATGTGACAAGCCCACAAGCCTGCAGCAAGTCATTTGGAAACCAAGCAACAGCAAAATTCTCCTCACTAGTGTGAATTTGAATGAGGCCTATTAAAATCGCTTTGACAAAGAAATAGATATGCTTGGTGCATGGCCAGAATATTAAAGGCGCATTGAGTCATCTCTTTATCGCGACATATACACACACACTAAGCTAAGCACTAATATTAATTGTAGTGGTGATATTCTCAACCTTTCCGATTCATTGTTAAATCCAATAATCCAAACAATTTGCAATATTGTATCTTTATCACTATGATCATCAGTGTCCTCAACATCCCTTTTTCCACATCATTTTTTCTGCCTCCATTGCCCATCCAGCCACACCCCAATCCTTTGTCTGAGTCCTGGTAAAAAAAAATCAGAACCAAAGAGAAACACAGAAATGAAGAGCATACTCAGAGATGAATCATTCTTACCGATATTCCACGAAGCAGTGGGCTAAAATCCACCGGCGGAGAGAGTAGGGAGGGACAGCAATAGAGAGATGGAGAGAAGAGAGCAGCACGGAAGCTGAGTGATTCTGCCGGTGTGTGTACGCCTGCCTGTATCCAGGGTGTGGGTATAAGAGAGAGGGAGGGGAAGAGAGAGAGAGGTGGTGGTGGTGAGAGAATGACTGAGAGCTTGGTCAGCCTCCCTTCATGTCATCAATATTAATGTTCTCAAGGGGAAAAGACTAAAAGGAAAGCAAACACTAACAAGAAACAGCTGTTTTGTGTAGATCAGCTAAAATTAATATGATCAATTATTCACAACGTGTTTGTTATAGATTGCCTTAAACCCTGTTTTGCTGAGTAAGTCGGAGACACAATGCACGAGATGCTAGAAAGGGGAGTTGAGCTGCTTCTATTGCTAAACAAAATGGGATTTAATGAATGTCTATAGTGTAAATCAATGAAAAATAATATGTGTTGTCACTGTTTGTTGTGTGCTTTGCTTTTTTAAAAATTTGTCATTATAGTAAATAATAGCGGTTTATTTTTACTGGGACATGCCACATTCCACAGCAAAGTATCACAGAGTGTCTTGCTGTACATGGTCTAAGCATCTGCAGTGGTGAATAAATAAACCGTTACACATCTTGAGTCTGCGACTCAGCGTTTGTGTTGGTTATGTTTATTTCTATATTGTGATTGTATTCCTAGCCCTCAGTTTCTGGGCCCTTGTGTTCTTTATTATTTTGTACTGTTCAGACCCCTAGCCCTCATGTACTTTGTGTTACCTCCATAATCAGGTCCCTGTGTAAAGCCCGCGTCTGTGTCTGAGTCTGTCTCTGTGCTTTTGTGTTTCCTGTTTTACTTTGAAGGTCGTTGTCTCATGTCAGTGTTTTCAGTTTTGCTTCCCTGTGCTCGTCAGCCCTGATGTTTCCCAGCCGTGTTCACCTCCTGCCTCTCATTCCCCTTATTATG
>VURO01001617.1:0-14633 GCA_015108175.1 Pelvicachromis taeniatus
TCTACAGTATGGGGATATTTGAACCGAACAGGAAGTGATTCAGTCTTTGCCGGCTTTGTAAGGTGGAAATGGCCGATCATAAAACGACCGTAAGTTTTCAACTTTGTTACTAACGCTGGTTTTTACCCTTTAATTCATCCAGACACCCCCCACGTAGACACACACTCAGAGATAAACACCCAACCTCCGTAAATGCTAAACTCATGTAAGCTGCTTAGCAGTAACATATATCATTAGATTCATCGATGCATCCAAACATTCAGCACTAGATTCATCGATTAAGACAATAATCGTTTTGCCCAGCCCTACTGTTGACATGTTTTTTTCATGTGTAATAACACGTTAGAGCCACTTATATTTATGTACACCTAAACTCTGCCTCATTTGTTGCGTGATAAACTTTCGTTTTATAATCTCCGCCTCTCTGTCTCCGATGTCAGCGTCAACACGCGGATGAGACTATTGGCTTGAGCTCCTGAGTTTGAGTCACAAATTTTTGCTTCATCCTAACATATAAAAAGATAACAGATAGAGAGATGCAAGAAAGATTGTTGGGGGGGGGGCAACAACTGTTGAACACACGTTTTCTCAAAAGCTACAAAGTCTAACAAAGACATTCAAACACTGAAATTCACGCTGCTGTCACAGTTTTCCCTTTGGAACAAGATTTAAGTGGACTTGGCCAAAGTGCAGCCAATGCATAGTTTGCTGGACTTTAGCAGTCAGTCTGTGACCACTTTTGTTATTTTGCCACTGGTTTTGAATGCAATCACATTAGCTGGGTTTAGAGTAATGGAAAAGCGAAGAACATCTCCCGAAATTCTACACAAGCCTGTGGCACAATGCACCGCCAGTCCTTCGACAAACTCATTTGGACTCATCTTAAAAAAATACTTGTCCCCTCTGCCAAAAGACACCTGGTGTGCATCTACCAAGCCAGTTTCATCAGACACAGCAACGTAGCCTCATGTTTCATTTTGTCCTTAGTGTCTGAGGCGCTTGAGTAGTTGCTTCATTTGCTGTACTTGCAATGTATTCTGTTTATTTTTGCCTCAGCTGACTAATTCCTCTGCTCTCGTCTTTCATTGACATCGCTCTCCCATCCTCAGACTACACCTACTTCTACAAGGGGAAGGAGTACTGGAAATTCGATAACCAGAAGCTGACTGTGGAACCTGGATATCCAAAGTCCATCTTGCGAGACTGGATGGGCTGTGACCAGTCCGACATGGAGCGCTCCGGCAACAATGGTAACCCCGGGGACCGCCAGCTGCCCCTGGATGATGTCGACATCATTGTGACCATCAACGACGTCCCCACGACAGTCAATGCCATCGCCGTGGTGATCCCGTGCATTCTGTCGCTGTGCATCCTGGTGCTCGTGTACACGATCTTTCAGTTTAAAAACAAAGGAGTGCAGCAAAACACCATGACACAGCACTACTATAAATACCCTGTTCAGGAGTGGGTATGACAGCCAACATGATCTGGAATAAGTCGAAGATCATGAATTGAAAGACGGTTGAGCTGTAGTCATGTGTTAGCTAGCTAATGTAGGCTAATGGCCAAAAATGCTAGCAAAGGACAAAGCTAGTGAATGCTTAAAGATGTGCGCACACTCAAAAGGCGTTTTTGGGAGTGGACTCAGATTTCTGGCTCAGAGTGTGAGAGATTTGTTTCTTATAGCACATCCAGAACGATCTGAAACACTTAAAAATGCATCTTTCTGGTTGTGTTTTCACTTGAAATGGGATCTTATGAGGGGGAAACATGAACTTTGACACCTTCTTTGAACTTTGACACCGCTCTCCTTCTCAGTGAAAATTTAAAAAGAAAGAAAATCAGAAATGTTTGGGGGAGAAGGAATATGCTCCTCTAAGCCAGATATCACCTCCAAGTTTGTTTTAACAACTTGTATATGTGACCTGCTACAAGTCTGATGACGTTTAACGAAAAAAAAAAAAAGAGAAACCGTTTCAAATATCAAACTTGAAAATAAAATATAGGTAGAAAGGCCATAACAACAAGAAAACCAGGGATCTCTCTGTGGATCACTGATGTTTGTTTGATTTGCGTTCAGTTGTTCTGAGATGTAAAATTGTCAAAGAGGACCTTTTTTTCTCTTTTTTTTCACCATTCACAAAAAAAAAAGATCATCACCTTTGTCTTGGTCAATCTAAAAATCCCCTCAGCTAACCAAAAAGAAAAAAAAAAATGCAAATGCATTGGTCTTCACTGCCTGAACTGATTGGTTTCTGCAGGCGTAGAAGAGCGTAAGTCGTCGGCGTATAAAGATGGAAAAGCTCTACAGTCTTAGTAACACGCTCGCTGCACCTCAACAGGCCCCATAATTGTTAAAATGCTAACACTAAACGTCTTAAACATCCTCTCAGATTTAAGGAACGAGGTGAGCACAAACACCTCGAGACATTTTTTTAATGATTGTAGAAAAGATCACTTATGAAGCACCATAAACCAGACAAAGGGATTAATGCCCTACCGGTGCGTTTTACTTGAATAGTGTTTCCTTTTGTGGCATGTAGCAGTGGTGCCAACCACAACAGAACGTTTAGCGTGATTTCCTTTATAACCATTTCTTTGACTTACCTTTTTTTTTACCAGCAGCTCAATTTCTTGCAGGAGAATTTCATTTCTGTCCCTTTTTGTATGTTATAAATATATCGGACTGTTGTTACATGACACTGGACTGGCTTTCACACAGAGAAAAACTACTCATGTTTATGCAGCTAAAAACGTTATCAGTGGGTAAACTGTAAGGGTTTATTTTTGAGGAATGAACTTTCAAGTAACCTCGTTTCTGATTGGCTCTTCCTCTTCTGAACATACATGTGATTAATAATGATTTCAGAGCTTCTCTTAAATGTTACACTGATCTTTTTTTTGGTTAGTTTTATAAGTCTGACAAAGAGAGGCGGAGAAATCGTTTGGTTTTATTAGTCAGTATTTATTCTCACCTTTGACTTTGTGTTTTACCACGGCATGTACGTCAAACTTATTTTAGTTATGACCCAATCAGAGTAAAATTAAGACGGCAGCCACTTTGTAAATAGGAAACAATCGGGGATCGCATTGATTTTTTATTGGTGTGGCAACGTACTTACTGACGATCTCAAAGGCGACTGCGCAGGTCACCTGACAGGAACTGTCTCCACACAGTGTTGGACCCACTGACTCATTTACTTAGTCAGTTCAACATAAGGAGATACTGAGCATGAAGTGGCTCTTGCAGAAAGCGCTTAAACCAGACATCAACCGTCAGTCTATTAACATAATCGTAAAATGCTACAGATTGGGCATTTGGTGGAAAAAGTGTGTTTCTTCCAAAGTTTTATATAAATGTAGTTTATGAAAGAGGAAATACAAAGTTAAAGGAGAGGTTTACCTACAGGGAGCCTGAGACAGCGCGTGGTCTGCATTAGTATGCTGGCTGCGGCGCGGCGACATTGACCAAGCTTAATGAAGTACTTCTGTTCACAAAGCTCTAATAGGGGCTACATGCCCTTCGCATCCCTCGCTTTAATCCGACTGTCTTTTCTCACTGTCCTGCTGTAATTCTCCTCATCCATCCGACCTCTTGCCTCTTTGTCCTTGTAATCGTTTCCCCCTTGACCTCCTCCTGAATCCATCAGGGCTCCATCCTGTCTTCTTTTTTTTAGGATTTAAGTCCATCTGTACGAAGCCCTCTGCCACGTCCAGTGAGCACAACTAACTTGATTTGACAAGAGATTTCACTGTGGAGGCAAAAAAAAAAGTGCCAACATTTCTCTTTGTCTTTAGCTCTGACTTACCAGGTTTATGGTTTAAAGTCGTCACGTGTTACTTTTGTTCAAATATGGTCAGTCGTTTTTCATGATATGAGGTTGTTTAAAGGGTTTAAAGTGGCACGTTATGTCATATGTGTTTGGGATTGGTACATTAAGATTTGTTAGGGCAGACTGAAATCTACATCCAGTCTCTTTTCACTTAAATCCTTTTTGAATGAAATAAAAATGCATTACTTGGTTTTAGGGAGTCAGTTTAGGAGTTTTTAACAGCTGCCATGTGGGATGCCAACATAAGAAATGTCTGTGCTGTTTGATGAAAAGTTTTATCCATCTGGCCTTGCAAAGGGAGCGACGTACCCTCAAAGAAGCAGATTTGAGTCATGTTATGTAACACTACAGCAGCACTGCGGTGCTAACTATAAAGCCTGCTTTATTTAAACACACAAGCTGCTCATTTAAATGCCATTAACTCTCCTAACATGACTCATAATGGTTCGCGCGGAGGCTATTCTGCTCCCCAAAGGGGCTTTGGAGTCCCCCGTCCATGACCTCGCACCTCCAGCTAAAAAACACCGCTGGGACATCCTAACTGAGTCACTGTTTATCCAGACTCAGCTGAACATTTATACACTCTTCCTTTAAGCCCAGGCAAACACAATTTCCCTGTTTTATCTTGTTCCTAAAAAAAGACTTAATGATGTGATTCCTGCGTTATAAGTGCAACAAACCTTTTTTTTTTCAACCTAATCGAGACTCCAAACATTTAAAAGGGTACATAACGTCGCCCCCTCCATTTCCCTCGCGCTACCCCAGCTTTCGTCAGCTTTGTAGCTCATTCACAAAGCTCTCTGTCCTGCAGTAATTGAATGTGTTCTCGGCGTATATCCTTGCAATTACTTGCTGCTGTCAAGAGCAATTCAGCACACGCAGCATTCAGCACAAATCGATGGCATTCAATACCCCGCAGCACTATTTCGACTAGCTGGGGAAAAGTGCATATCTGTTCCTTGAAGGTGTACAATAAATGCAGAACAAGACATTCTGCTCCTTTTTCTACCTTTAAGCCTGTTTACAGCATGCAGGAAATGTCTGCTGGGAGGGTCGTGTAGCTTAACGGAAACACGAAAGTCTATCCAAAGAAAATTGCCTCCAGGACCAAACTCTTTTCTCTTTGTGCTTTCTCAGCTTGTGCTTGATGGTTTGAACAGAGCTCCTTGGCTGGTTGGAATTTAAAAAGAGGAAAATTGAAAAGCTACGCTCTGAAAAGGAAGGAGAACGGGGTCACGTGTACTGCCATTATCTTTTTGTTAAGTTGGGTATCATTAGACATTTCCATGTGCAAATGCTCCAAAAGCAAAAACAGAAGCGGCACTAAGAGTTAAAAATGGTCCATATTCTTGAAGCGCCAATAAAACGATCAGAGTGACTGTTCTCACGGGCGTTACAAGAAACTTGAAGGTTTAGATCCAACCTCGGCTACCAGCTGTGCACCGCAAGTTTGAGTTAAATGCTTTTCCGATACGGCAAAGTACCGCAGTCGTGCGGACAACAAACTACCAGCTGTGCACCGCAAGTTTGAGCTTCCGTAGCTTTGGAAACGGCAAAGTACCGCAGTCGTGCGGACAACAAACTATTGCAGCCAGTTGTAAAATTAACATGCGACAAACTTCGACAAACGTTGAGGTATGTCGTCTGATATTTGGTCAGATGATTATATATGTCAGCTCCGGGTGACCAAAAAGGTGACTTACTGTTTTTCACGTGGTTTGTAGTGATGCATTTTGGGAGTTTGTTCTGTGTTAAAAGAAAGCAAACCACAAAAAAAGTTCCTAAACTTATCAGCTGATTTGGACCAGAATAACCCCGACCTTTGATGGCTACCCGGGGTTGACTCGTGTGGTTGCAAAACGACTTCTGGTTGTGCAGACGTTTACAGCACAGAGGCCCTGGGCCCCCTCGCTGTGACCGCAGTAAACACTTTCTTGTTGACTCTAGGCCTGTCCCAAAACCTCGGCTGCATCCTTCGGAGGCCGCATTTGTAGGCCGGTTACGTCACAGCGACGCGACAAAGGCTGTCCCAATTTGTAGACTCCTTCAAAAGCGGCCGACAAATGTGTCCTTCATTTCCCCGAATTTGAAGGATGGGTCGGGTGTATCCTTCGTGGCCCAACAGATCCCAGAATTCATAAATATCCTGCATTTGTATAGCGCTTTTACTTAGTCCCTAAGGACCCCAAAGCGCTTTACACTACAATCAGTCATTCACCCATTCACACACACTAATGATGGCAAGCTACATTGTAGCCACAGCTGCCCTGGGGCGCACTGACAGAGGCGAGGCTGCCGGACACTGGCGCCACCGGGCCCGGCAAACGGGGTTAGTATCTTGCCCAAGGATATTTGGCATGTAGACTGGAGGAGCCTGGGATCAAATTCATAGCCCAGCCAATTCCAGTTTCCAACAATGGCGGCAGCTACTCCATTTTAATATTAAAGATATTTTCAGGCGAGAATGTAGCTGTGTAAACTTCAAGTATCTGCTCGGTTTATCAAGACATTGCGTATTTGCAAACGTTCTCCGACGTTTTTGGAGTCGTCTGTTACCCACCAGCTTGATTGCTGACCAGGAGGTCAAGGCTCACTAGAGCCGGCGAAAACAGCGGACTCCCGGTACATTGTTTTCAGACCCCCGTGGTCAGCGATCGAGCTGGTGGGTAACAGACGTCTTCGAAAATGTCGGCGCACTTTTTCAAATATATGATGTCCTGAAGAAATCGGTTTGTTTTCACTCAAACAGAAAACGGATTAAACAGAAGTGTGAGATGGTGGAGAAGTTACTCCAGTGTCCTGTTAGATTTTAGAGAGCAAGGAGCAGACGGCTGAGTTTATTCAACTCCACCGAGACAGCTGGGGTCGCAGATCTGAAGGCTAGAC
Source organism: Pelvicachromis taeniatus (assembly GCA_015108175.1). Classification (NCBI taxonomy): domain Eukaryota; kingdom Metazoa; phylum Chordata; class Actinopteri; order Cichliformes; family Cichlidae; genus Pelvicachromis; species Pelvicachromis taeniatus. Next base: position 6,720 of record VURO01001617.1, read on the forward strand.
CGTCCCATTTCACAAGACTCGCACATCCGGCCTTCTTAGCCTTCGGAGGACCCGGCCCACGTAGACCACGAAGACCGGGTCCTCTGAAGGATGCAGCCTAGGTTTTGGGACAGATCTTCTGTGGGCTCAGTCGCTAGTTTAAAACGTGAAGACGATTTTGTATGTTCTAGTCATTATTAGGGTCAGGAGGGACAGTTATCCAGGAGATGCTTTCAGGCTGTTGTAAGACAATAAGCATGAAATCAGATCCTCCCCTCTTTGGTCAAAACATCAAGGAAAGTGCTCAGCTTGAGGTTTTTTGGCAGGTGGCTTAGTGTTGAACACTGTCTCATTGTCCACACTGAAATTTTCATTTTAAAAACTGAGCTTAAAGACATGCTGCAAATGAACAGAGCTGATTAACTGTAAACTGTTTAGTAATTGATCCAAGCATGCTGATTTCAGGTTTTTTGAAGGGGGATTGTTGTGGGTATATTAGCTTGTTGCCTTCCTGAGTTTTCTGGAGGAAACACGGTGGGGCAGGTAGATGTTATGTGATCCTCGAGCTTGTTAAGGTGGTAGTTGGCTGTTTGTTGTGGTTTGTAAATAGCGTAGCTCCAGGCTAGGTGCAGGGCTGTCACGAGCTGCTCTGAGAGATAAGAAGGAGATAGAGACTTGTAGTTTTCTCGCAGCGTATTCACCTTGAGGGGATGAACAGTTCATGCCGCCAACACTAACAAGGGGTTTCCACCCCTCTCCAGCACACACGCATGTAATAATAATGGTCTCCTACGTCATTCTTCTCGCTCTCGGTGCTCAGTCGTAATCTCAGAGCGCTGTTATTTAGCTTGCATACAGCATTATTACTACTGTCAGTGTTGTTATCATGTACTTACTGTATGTATGATGGTAGCAGGCAGATCAAAAATCTCTTTACATCTCCTTACATGTTGCAGGCCGCCGAGTCGCTGCACTGATGCGGTTGGGGATTAAGTGCCTTGCTCCAGGGCACTGCAGCGGTATTTGTTCATGTTGAGAGAAACACCTTTCATGCAGTTCGTGGTGCTGCTTTTATCAGCACTTTTCAGGTTAAAGCGACCAACTTTGCAGTGGGTTGCTTGACTCGTATTTCTTTTTTCAGGCTCCTGTCAAGGTTGCTTTGGCAATGAGTGACTCCTAGGGCTGGTTTTACAAAGATAGACTTTTATTCTGGTTTAGCTTTAAAGTCCGACTTAATGCTGACTCTCAGTAGGACTAGTCAGTTGTGAAAGGCAGAAAATATTTAAATACATAATAAATATTCTAATACTGCTTATTTTGAGGTCAGTGCACATATAGAGTCATACTAATACTAGTTACTTTAATTTGCTTGAATTTGCATCATTTAAAAATTCCTAAAATTAGATTAGTATTAAAATTAATGTTCTGATTATAATATTAAAACAGTGTTTTAGATTGCAAAGTCTAAGCGAACATATTTGGTTTAGATAAATCTGTTTATTGTAATTAGCTGGAGTCATTGCAGTGTAGTTTTTACACCTATGGTTTATGGCTGCACTGTATTTATATTGAGCTGAGTTTACATTGAGTTTCTTCTTAAAAAACAGACTATGCATTTTATGCAACAATACTTTTATACATCTAAAAGTCATCTATGACTATGATTTCGACTTTTTCAAACACAATGAGATGAAATTTATACCAGGCTTATATACTGGGCTATACGTCTCTTATTATTTGGTGTAAGAAACTTGGGTATTCAGATATTAGAGCAGCATTTTTTTAATTCTACAAAATGGTGAAAAAATTGATAAATTGATGTTAGCTCACTTGCTAACATTTGCTAGCTTGATTTTAGTTTTCTATTTTTTGCAGATTTAAAAAAAAAATGTTTCCATAAACTGGCTTTCTGGTGTGGTACTCTCAGAACATATTTTTAATTAAAACAAAAGAATAATGATTCATTTTGTCGGCTTAGTTGATTAAATCTTTCTCTCTTACTAGCATTAGCTAGCTAGCTAGTTCTATCCCCATTTTTATTTTTTGGTGAAATTTTAGTGTTTTAACTGTTTGGATTTTTTTACTGTTTTAAATGTGAATGGTTTAAATGCAATTTAACTCCCACTCATTTCTATATGAAATCCACTGAAGTCATTGGCTTCGTCATTAAGCTAGTTAGCTTTTAGCTTATTACCTAAAAGCTAATTAGCTAATGCTTATTACTTCTTTCTACAGTATAATCTCACAGTTAGCATTCATATTACTACAGTGTGATAGTCTCAGTAACTCAGATATAAGTCTTTTTTAATTTTTGTGGCACGGGTGTAAGTGGGTAAGTTTGGATTTAATTAAAAGTGGATCAACAGCTAGCCTTAACTAGCTGAAATCAGTGAAATTTAAATGTTTATAGATCTAACGGATTAGTTTTATTTTTATTTTAAAATACAGATTTTACACTTTAAAAAAGAAAATCTAATTAAAGTCTCTTTGTAAAACCAGACCTTGTGTTCATTCGTCCTCATCAGGTTAGAATGGTTGTACACGACAACATTTTATGGAGGTTTTTTTCTCAGTTAAGCAGCAAGTTCAGCTTTTCGAGTGGCCTGCAGTACTTAAAGAGAGGATTCAGTTTTTACACAAGAGGGGCGGTGAGCTGGTAAACTTTCCATCGTATTTTACATTTTTAAATCATGCGCTCTTTACCTGGGTTACGCCACCACCCCTACTTTAATCCTGTGGGAGAAAAGTCTTTGTATATATTTACTGAGATTCACAGAAGAATTGCCGTTTACAGTGTTCTCAGCAGATGTCTGTTTGTGCAAAGTGACGAAGGATACAGGAAGAAAACATACTGTTGTGATCAGATTATTCATATTAGTTATGGGACACGCATAAAGACAAAATATATGTACATGGGATTTTTTAAAGTATGTGAAGGACACTGCCTGTCCACAGCTCTTTCACTTTGAAACTTATTTATTCAGCTCAGTTCTGTATTTGTCACAGAGGCCAAAAGGTCCTCTGGAAATTTGCCTCTTTTATGGATATGCAGACCTGGGATAAACTGTCTTTGAACTGTGTTTCATTTCTGCTGCTGTTGTTGGATTTGTCAACTTTGGCACCTCGTTTCTCTTCTTTCCAAAGCAGTCACATCCCTACTCTAATTCTCACCACATAACCGTCTGTCCATCGTGTCAGCTTCAGTTTAACACAAGGACAGACTTGGTTGCCAGTGTGCCAGGTGGATAAATTCAATAAACCACCAAAAAGATCAAAAGAAATGAATCCACGTTGCTCTTCAGAACTCGGTGTCATGTTGTCCCAGGTCTGTTGATGATGTTCTGGTGGCTTTGGACAACAGTGAGTTGCCTTTAAAGGTAGACTTAGTTATCTGACACTGCCACTCCTGATCTGGGTGACACATGCCAGAGATGGTCTTTCAGAAGAAACCACACCAACGAGACGCTGCAAAGCAAAATCTTTCATTTTTCAAAGCATTTCTGAGATATGCAGCTACCGTGGATGCAGTAACACTTTATTTTACAGGTCCAACAGTTCCCACCAATTCCCTAAAATTAAAGATAATTGGTTTAATCTGTGAGATTTCAGAAATATATGCATTACAGCTGTGAAGAAAAAACCGAGTATAAAGTGGAAAATCTATAATCTGTAATATCAAATCACTGATACACGGTCTAAAAACAAATATATACTACAATAATGTACACATAATATATACAACACATAATAAATATATCATAGCCTACTTATACCTCAAAATCTCGGTCCGTATGCAGTATGTCTTCAGCATCCATTTAAAAGTGGTTAAAGATTTAGAACCAGGAGAAGCAACTGGTTAGAAAATCTGCGCACTTAATGGTTTAAAAATAAAAACCTTTAAATCAATTTTAAAAATAAACAGGGAACTAGTAAAGTGATGCTGATGTAAATGTGCAGTAAACAACATATTCAGACCTCGCTGTAGGCCAGCACGCCACAGGAAGTCAAATCTGTGGGATTAAAGAATATATACGACTAGACGCAGGTCTTTAAAGGACCAGACCTTCTTTGATAGTGACCTCTTTGTCGAGTTTTAGTGTGCTGGGTGAAGTCATACACAGATTTTTACACTGAATTTGTGTTACGGTCAATAAACTTTAAGAAGTGTAGATCTTAACAAATCTAAGACTTATTTATGCAGATGATCTTACAATATACACTGCCTTGATGCTACTGTTGTTGTCGATTTGGTGCGATTGAAAAATTATTATGTGGTTTCCAAAAGTAGATCCCAGGAGGAATGTGTGTAAAGAAAATAGGGTAGATCCTTGAGGGACACCACGGGTGACGGAAAACTTACCAAGACTCACGTGACAACACCAGGCTGTCACCTGCTCATTGACCTATTTACGTAACAAAACCACAGAGAAGGCAAAAACATAAGAAACACAGTAAATCAGTGTGTTCAGGGCTGGAATACCTGCTGTGCAAAAACACAACCGTTCATGTGATCCAGACGCACACGGGGCCAAAACGCTCCTGAATCCACCAAACAGCGAGTGTGAAACCATCTCACACAAATCGCACTATTAACCCCTGAGTTACATGTTATCAATGCAGCACATCTCAGTGTGCTTTCACTTAAATTAGACATGAAAACGTTTTGAAAAATGAAATAACAAGGAAGGCGCCTCAAAATAAAACCCATTATGTTGACATAACTAGATTTAGCTTTTGTTTTGTCGCAGACAAAATAATAAAATTAAAGAAACGGCGCAAAACAATGTTACGCAATATGGTTCCAAAGAATATCCATTAATTATAAAGACGTACAGTGTACAATAGCAACAGTGACAGATGGCGATAGAGATACGACTTCCTGCTGAAAAATCAAAGCTTTTAAACTATTTTTGAATCGTGATTATTTTATTGGTGATTCATGAGGACCAAAGCCCATTAAAGTTATATTAGATGTCGTGGTTCATTATGATTGGCTAACAGTGAGACTAGGATGGCATTGGTTTGGTCCAGATGCTTAACAGCAGCAAAACAAATATGAAGAGCTGTAATCGTGTAGAAACTTTCTCTGGTTTTAATCGATCTTTGTGTTTCCGATCAATAACATGTTAGCTGCTATCAATCATAAGCTTAACAGCCAATGAGCTCCACTGTAATCGTCTCTGTGGTCCATCCTGACCAGCAGGAGAAGCCCGGGCTCTGGGATCTATAAAGTTTAAAATCTATAGAGTTTTAAAAACTTTATGATTTTATCACCTAAAGATGAAAAGGAGCTCATGAAAAGTGCCATCTTAAATATTCTGATTACCTTTATAATATCTCATTTGTCAAGTTAATAAATAGAAATCAATTTAGATAACTCATAAAGGATCATCTTTATCTATATAGTTATCTTATAATCTTTAATTTCTTTGAGCAAACAGGTTTACATTGTATCTTATTTTACGTTGTCAAAAATAAAGGTGTTGCTGACAGTTCTATAGGCACCAAAGGCTGCTTAGATAGCACGCAAAGCAGGTGCAGTTAATGGAAAAATACCTCAGGAAGGTCAAAGGTCAAAGGACCTCGAAATATGTTTTATGTCCTTTCTGTACACAGATAATCCCATCGAGTTTCAGGCTGTATAACGAAAAAGGTTGTATAATTACATTCAATTAATGATCTTATTTACTTACCTTCACCTCAAATGTGGAAATTCATTTTAAAACTACAGAAAAAATAAATTAATATAACTTATATTTTTTAGTGCTGCTAATTTACAGGAACTAGGAAATATTTATTTTGCTAGATTTCATATTATATGTATATGTATAGTTCAAATCAAATGTATTTTAATTATTTTGAACATTCGTATTTACAGTGCAGTTTCTACGATAAAGTGAAAATTCAAACCTCTAAAGCGACACACAAAATAATCCCGATTGACTGAGAATAATCAGATAAATAGGATTAAGTTACTATAACACGATGATGTTGAAATAAATAATGATATTTGTGAGTTATGCTAACTGAAGAAGACAGAAAATGTTACAGGAAGTAAGAAATCTTTATTTTACATGAATTTCTATTGAAATAGTTTACAGATTATTTTATATTTCGACTGTCTTAAAACGCACTGTACTGCCTGATTGACTCAGACGCTAACACCAAGGATGATCTTCATCATCAACATGAAGACTCCGACAAACAGCCAGACAACCCTCTGAATGGTAGGGAGCTGTGGAGCCTGTGAAATAAACGGAGTACATCCAGAGGCGTTACCATCACGACGAATGAACACTGCTTTGGAGCGTCTCTTAATCCCGCCGACACAAACCCGTCTGAGGTCTGAGAGTGGCTTCACGTGGCTCAGTCTTCCTTTAACTTGCCTGTTGTTGCCTTTAGTTTCTAACGTTGTCTAAAAAAAAAAAACACTGTAGGAGAATAAAAACATATCAAAGGTAGTCTGGCAGACTTTTTGAAGATATACTGATGTTCTCTGGATAGTTTCACTACTACTAGAACTTCTAGAGAGATTTTATCAGAAATAGCTTTAAGAGAGATTCAGTTGGTTTTTCTTATAGAGAAAAAGACGTTTTCTGTAAATACAGTTTGGCTTTTCTTTGGATTTTTGGGTTTTTACGACTAAATGGGTTGATTATAAAATTAAAATGAAAAAAATCTGACCTTGGCTCACTTCTTTTCAAGCAAACTAAACACAGGTTTGTTTTTATCACGTTCCAGTCGGATATCCTGTAAATAGAAAGCCAAACGGAAGCTTTTGGAAAGTTTTCTATCTTCATTTCTCTCTTCTTTAAGATGAACCTCATCATCGTTTGCACACGATCTTATACCGTTTTTATGACGATGCTTACGTCGGATAGGCATGTTTACGTTAACGAATCGAGAAAATTATAACTGCGGTTTTCTTATTTAAACACTTGACCGGAACAGAGATCTTTCTTTCTTTCTTTCTTTTCTATGTTTGCTTTTAGTTTTATTGTCCACGCCAGTTATAAACCAATAACACCACGTTCTGTTAACGATGAACTGTCAATAAAGGTGAAAACTTCATTGTCTAAGACGTGTCTTTGACTTCATTTGTGGATCAATAACTCGTTATATTCTTGAGTCATGGATTACATTTCTGATGGGATCAGAGTTCGGTTTGAAAACCGGTCTATGTCACTACGGCCCCCTCTGGCTTCTGTTCCGTGGCTGCTGGGAGACTCCTCATCTGGGGCTCTCCTCAGCTCCTTCCAGGAGGGTGGCGCAGTTGCCCCTGGGGTGGTCCTCCTATGGGGACCTCTGGTTGTCTGGGGCCTGGGTCTCCACCATGCCGGTTTCATGCACTGGGGGAGGGAGCTACGGCTCCCCACACCCTCTGATAAATCATTACATGGAGAAGCCTTTTGAATACAAGCGCGCACGTCCACACAGGTGCACACACGGGTGTTCACAGACACAATCTACACCTTCCCTGGCTGCTGTTCTGGAACACACTATGTGCTGTCAGTCCTGCATACTGCACAACCAATATTCAGTAGTTACCATCAACCTCTGTTAGTGCTGTGGTCCGCAGAGTGTGTTGCTCTGCATTACATTATTGTGTTGTTGTTGTTTCCCTTTGCTTTTTCCAACAGGTGATCCAGTGGACCTGTTTTTTTGTGTGTTTCTTTCTCTCGCTGTCCCTCTCCCCCTCTGTTTTTCTCCCCCTCACTCCCCTTCTTTCTCTCTCTCCTTTTCCTGTCCCCCAATCATGTCATCTCTCTAACAAATGAAAATTAAGTAAATAAATAATAACAAAGGTCAATCAAATGGATCACTAAGGCAAAACCGCGATGGTCCTTTTGATAGAATAAAATCCGTTGGGCATCCTTCCTGAGCTTCAGACAATAATTCTGATAGGTAAAGATCCAAATGGGACACACACAAAAA
>VURO01001618.1:0-13038 GCA_015108175.1 Pelvicachromis taeniatus
TCGTATGAGGATTTGTTTTGGTTTGTTCCGCCATTTTGCCTGGCGGAAAGGCATGTGATCAGACACCGAAAAGAGTGATATGTTGGTCACATGTCCGTCCGCCAACCAAAGTAGTGCCGTACGAATTAGCGCGAAAAAGACACTAGATTAGCAAGCTGGCTCTCGCTGGCCCTGTACCCATATCTGCAGCAGGTCTCCAAGGTGAACAGCCTCTGGCATGTTAGAACAAGGCAGCTAAGGGAAGTCGGCAAGTCAGATCCATCACTTCAGGATAAGGATTGGCTCTAAGGGCTGGGTCGGTCGGGCGGCGGTGCGAGGCCCACTTTGCGGGGCTCTTCCGAGGCTGGTGGAGCAGTCGCTCCGTTGCCCTTCACATGCAAGGCGGGCCGTGCACCGCCGCTACTAGCAACTAGCCCGCAAGCGCTACTAGCCGATGTAGTAGCGCTGGCTAGCCCGCTCGCTAGCGCTACTAGCCCGCTCGCTAGCGCTACTAGCCCGCTCGCTAGCGCTACTAGCCCGCTCGCTAGCGCTACTAGCCCGCTCGCTAGCGCACCTGCGGCTTTTAGTCTGGTGCGGCTAATGTATGAACAAAATATGATTTTTTTCATAATTTCAAGTTGTGCGGCTAATATTCAGGTGCGCTCTGTAGCCTGGAAAATACGGTATATCTAACTGTATAAAGAAAGCGAACTGTTCAGTATTTCTTCTTTTTTAAACTGTTACTTACTCTCCCCTCCATATAGTTATCATTTCGTGCTTCTTCATGTTGCCCAGTAGTCAGCTCAGAGACCCTCAGTCTGATGTAGTTTACCAGTTCTGCAATGGTGAACAAATTCCTCCTGCTGTGAGATCTTCTGGCACTTCTAACCAGTGAGGACATCACACCAAACACCTACAAGGAAGACACGATTCTTACAGAACAATGAGGTGATCTCAGACAGGGTGTTGTCTATTACAGAAATCAACCTTTTGACACAAGTTCTACAAAAAAGAAACCAAGAAAAAAAACCACAAAGCAACCAACCAAATAAGCAAAAAAGTAATAACATAGGAAACATGTACCACTGATGTCCACACCATAGCAGACAGATACAGAACTCCACAGGTAAATACATCAAAGTCAGAGTGGAGGAGGCCTCTGTTATTGCTGGTGGCTCCGAGTCCCCGGTAGAGAACGCAAGGCAGAGTCCTAAGGAGGACTTGAATAGGGCTGACTGTCCAGAAGCTTTGAATGTGCAGGAGATGCCCCAAGCAGGACGATGCCATCAGCAGAATCACCCCTGAAATCTAGCACAAGAGAAATGCGCATTTCTCTGTGTTTTAGTGTAACTCCAATTTGTAGTCATTTTTGCAAGAACACTTTGCATGAAGTACAAAATATATAAAATATCACCAATGTACGTGCAACGAATGTCGACTGCTTTATTTTGCAGCAACTACTATTACAGCGATCGGAGTGAAGACCTTTCCTAAGAAGAGTTATAAAGTGTTTACCATTGGCCATAAAAGACTTGAGAGTAAGCGGGCGAGGAGTGTAGCAGAGGTGGCAAAGGTCCTGTTCGCCCTCAGCGCAGCCGCACACTTGATGGTGAGAAGGAAGAGCATAACGCCACGCAGAGTACGAACAAACTGTAGAGGCAAACACATCTCTGCATTCTTAAAATGTACTCTAACTACAGTGCAAACAAGCCACTCATAATGATCGTCTCAAAAGGTTTATTCTTTATTTTTGCACAGAAAGTGCTGTAAATTTCTCTCACTTGTTCCCAGGAAGCCAGGAGGCGAACGTCAACATGGCCTCTGTGATTGTTTCTCTCCAGCAGCTCTGCAACGCCCATGACAACAGTAGAGTGATAAATGTGACACACATAGTGCACCAGTGTCGCTGTGAGCACACCAACCTGCAAAAGACAGAAAGAGGGAGAAAGCTGCGTTCACTGTGCTTCATGGATAATTTGACCTTCAGATGATATTTGTGTGTGTCAAACAGCCATCCAGTGAGGTCATCGTGAGCTTGTTTGGATTAGTGTGTGTCTGAGAGCTGGTGTGTGTGCCTGGTTCAAGCTCTGTGTTTCTAAAGTCTTACAAATATTTATGCTGGATTGATTATTTTGTCTCGGGCAGACTTACTTCCACCCAGCTGCAAGGTGTTGTCCAGTATGCAATCAGCCCTTGCTGTCCCATACTGGACACTTGGCATGAGATTTGTATGAGAGACAAGAAGAGGAAGAGAAGCTGGTGAGAGGGGAGGAAGGAGGGAAAAAATGTATTCAAATGTGTTGAAAACTTTAATCTGTAGCATCTTTTCAGACTCAATCTAAAAGTTAGTGACGTGTTTTACCTTGCAGACCATAGCAGCATAGTCCCAAGCAGTAGGAGTGTGATATATCCTGACTGAATGGACGTCCACAGAGGGCAGCAGGACACCGGTGGGGCTCTGCTCAGCGAGCAGCGTCACACTGGTGAACAAGTTCGGTGCAGGGCTGTACAAGGTGAAGTGAACCTTCAGGGCCACCGTCCGTCCGTCCAGCCAACCAGCTGAATGCAGGAGCTTCAGTTTTGATGCAGAATCCGACCTGCAGGAGAGCAGCAGAACTGCTGGTGTCATCATTATTTGGAGGCAAAAAAAAAAGGTGAGTTAATCAACAGTTTCTGTCGTGGATCTCTCACTTTGTGTGGCCTAAGCCAACTGTAGCACTTGGTCCTGAGTAACAACCAAGGTGACCGCATAGCATTGTTGGAGTCATAATGGGTACCTGGAAATTGTGAGATTTGAGAGTGTATAAGCACTTATAAGTGCAGGAAGTCATGCATTCCTTAATGTAAGAAAATATGAAATATACTCATTCCATCTATTTTCTTTATCTTTGGTCACATACCTCGGTCGGAGAAGTGTCAAATATTTCAAACTTCTGCAGGATTGGCTCTCCAATCACAGTATGTGGCTGCTGAATTAGATCAGAATATCAAGGGGTGGTGGTTTGGTTTGGCTTTATGATGAATGTTCATTTTGAAAGACCAAAGAGACATGAATACATGGTCAGAGTTTTCTTCACCAACCTCACCAACAAGTCCCTTTGCAGCTTTAACTTGTAGCTTACCTCTGTTTTGGCTGATGTGTGCTCATACAGCGACTCTACCAGAGCTGTCTGTGACCACTTCCACCAGTCCGCATGCTTTTGTATGGACATAAATGAATTATCACGGTTCCTGATGAAAGATAACATCTGATTTTTCTCTGTTTTAGAAGTAAGTGTGAATGTCAGCGAGATATACAGCGAGGGTGTGCGGGTGCTACCTTAGAAAGTGTCTTCTGACGGCTCTGTTGAGCTGGTAATAGTCCCTGAATGAGCTGTCATAGGTTATACAAATCATCAGGGAAAGCATGGCGACACTGAGAGACAAATCCCTGTATGAGAAGGAAAAACACTTAAAAGTCTTACATCACATATAGATGGGTGTGCACGCATTCACAAAAGCACACCTCAGGGTTTTATGAATAAGAGCCTCTCTTCTTTTCCTCCCGTGAGTTTTCCTCAGCTCTGCCAGAGTCGGTGGCCGTAAAAGACCCAGGTACCGAGCTCGCCGTCGAGCTCCGAGCAGCTGTAAATCATAAATAACTGGGTTCACGTTGCAGAAGGAAAAAAACTGAACAACATTAAACTCTATGAGCGTCTGCTTATTACCTTTTCGAGGTGTGAGCGTCGTTTGTGTAGAAAAGCAGACTCAGTAAGCTGCTCTTCAGCTCCATTAATGCCTCTGTGGCTCCAAAGTTTCAAGGCCTCAATATTGAATTCTCTCAGTCTGAAAAAAATATGAAAGTCTGGTGTTTTCCTGTGCCAACAGGAGACGGCCATAGCCACTGCAAGTATCTGTAAAATAAAAACATCAAGATGATATTTTCATTTAAAATTTAGTGCTATTATTTAGTTGTGTGGCTGATCGTAAAAAGCGGGTATTTTACCAAAGCTGGCTGAATGATGAAGATGCAAGACATCAGGGAGATGAAAAGAGAATGGACCCAAAGCAGAACCTTGCCACTGTTAAATCTAAAACATCAAAACACACACAGAGAGGCTTCAGCAGTGTGACACCGACACCTGTGATACATTATCGTAACAGATAAAACGTCAGACATCGCATTTTCACAATGAACGCTACTTTCAATACCTCATTCCCAGCACTGCAGAGAGCAAAAGGCAGGAGAGGGACAACAGCAAACACAGAGTCTGGGCCAAATAGAGACGCCACTGACATGTTGGTCTTTCTCTCGGTTTGTCGACAGCATCATAATAGCTTCCTCTCTCAGTGGCACAGTCTGGTGAACATCGTCCTTGGAGATTTTTCTCTTTTTGACCTTCATCTTTCGCCCTGGACAAACAAGCTCGTTGGGTTTTGTGAAACCTGCTGCCATCAGGAAGGAATTCAGACCGCTTTTTGTGGGGTGCTTCATCAGCATTACTGTATGAAACTGACAGGTCTGCGTCCTATAGCAGAGAAAGAAAGGTCAGACGGTGATGTTAGAAGCTGTGAGAATGAAGATGAGGAAAAGGGGAAAGGAAGGGAAAACAGAAACTACTCTGAGGTGTAACCTGGTATTTCTGCATCCCGGATTCTTCCCTCTGCTGGAGGCTGCTCCAGGAGAGACGGCGCTCAATCGTGCTGTCACTTAGCGAGAGGCCGTCTGCGGGGCGATGATAAAATAAAAGAATAAAGAGCAATTCAAGAAAGGACGCAACAAAATGCAAAAAGAGGTACACAGAAAACCAATTTACCTTCAGAATATTCATTTTCAGACTTTCTGCCTTTTGCACGTCGGACTCGTGACCCCGTCGGCTGCACCGCGCGCCGTCGAAACAGAAAAGACACCGCTGTTGCTACGGGCAGCACAGCCACTACACTTACAAGCCCTGTTGTTACAGCACCAGCGGACACATCGACAAAACCCAACGCAAACAGCAGCTGCAAACACAGAATAAGTAGACGCATCATTGAGCTGTAGGTGAGGTGTTTCAGAGCTCTTTCTCACCAAATCTTCAACTTTGAGGGGTTTTGTATCAGCCTACCTGATCATCTGTTTGTGCAACAATTACTGCACCAACACACGCGTACCCCAACAGCAGCAGCAGACACACACTTAGTCTTTCAGTATGTGTGAAGGAGCTGGGAGAGGGGCAGCTGTACACAGATACCCACGTATGGAAATCAGCCAAGTAGTCAGAAAGCTTGAGACGCAGCATCTGTAATTACACAGAGGGACACCCGGGGTGACGCAGCAGCAGAGATTACATTCGATTTTATGTCTAGTGGTGATTAAGTCATTGTGATGATGCCTCGTGTGCAAATGGAGAAGCCGGAAATCGTTTTTTTTTATGAACATGAGTGTTGCACCTGAGCAAAGCTTATCCCCTGAGTGCAAACACGCAGCATCCTCTCCACTTGGCCATCGCCTTCGCTTGCAGCCAGCCAGCAGCAGCGTCCAGCAAACAGCCAAGAGCGTCCCACCACGTGCCCTCTGAGCACCTGAATAACAGATCAAACCGCCTAAAAAAGTCCACGCATCACCGAAAAGGTGCATTCACAAACATTTTTCTTTGTTGTAGTTTCTTTTATTACCTCAGATACCTCCACCTGTGTGAGGTACCAATCGGGGGAAGGTCCAGAGTTGTCATGCCAGATGTGAACCCCCCACATTGGACCCAGGCTTTCTGCTGCACTGTGGGGGAGCGAGATTACAGAGATTATAGCACGAGCTAATGAGATAATGAAATATTACAGTGATTTGTCTCCCTTTTGTTTTCATATCGAACGCAAACCCAAAAGACAAAATCTTGTTTCTAAATCAGTGATAGTAATATTTGCAGGATTTTACCTAAGGATGAAGGTGTCTTTAGAGTTCCTCCTGAACAGAGAGCATCCTGGGACTTGTAATTCTTTGGTCTGTGAGAACCCATCTTCACCATACAGTGATATGTACACCTGGTAAATATATAAAGGTTTAAAAAAAACAAGACATTAGTGTGGGACTTAGGTCTGGGAAACAAAACTTTTTTTAAAACTATGTTTTATGTGATTAATTCTCTTATACTAATCCATAACCTGTTCTGGATTAGTATGTGGAAAGCAATGGGAAAATGGGAAAAAGGACAACAAAAAATGAAATACACAAATACAGTGGCCATACGGATCCAGGAGGAACATATTTTGAGAACAGCTAAACACCACAGGAGCTGATAAGTTATGAAGAAGCCAAAAACAGCCCTGCCTTTGCACTCATACGGGCTGCAGAGCTGAGACCCGTGTGGGTGGTAACGGCATAGAGATACGGATCAGACGCAGAGTTGTCAGACAGGTAGTGGACCCTTTGACTTTGCGTGGCGAGAACATCGGCTCTTTTACACGCGGCCAACCCCACGACGTACAGGCACACGAACACCAACAGCATGCCCGACACTGTCAGATCAGCGGATGCGCTGAGGTTATGGAGAAGCACAGAGAAGGAGAGAGAGGCACGAGAGGATGTTATATTTCTATTTTTCATTGACATTTCGCTTTATTTTAAAATACACATAAAAGAAAAAAATCTAGCAATCCTGTTTCATTTTGTTACGTTTCAAACTTTCTTTTAATTTTTTTTCTCCCTCTTTTTGGTAAAATGCATGTAAAAATATGGTCCAGATCACAGTCTTTTGCTATTTTCCAGTTCCCAGTTGGTCACCTTAGGAACGGGTCCACATCTGCTGTGCTGTGGATGCTGTGGATCTGCTGCTGCTTCACGGTCAGCGGTCTCAACCAGTGGCAGCTGGGATTTAGCAAGTATAAAAAAGCATGTCAATCACCTCTGCATTCAGATTTGTACTCTAGTGTGTGTTTGTTTTCTTCTATTCTCACACACACACACACACACGCTCACATGCTTTACCTGCAGCTTACAGTTGAATCTGTGTCTGCTAGCTGTGTCCTGCAGCCCTGATGTGTCCAGGCCCCCTGCTGGCAGTCCCAGGACAAACACAGACTGCTGTCCACTGTCAGACTGTAGCTTATCTCTTCAGTCAGATGATTGCCTCTGGGTGCTTTCCCAAAATCAGCATTAAGCAGTGCCAAGTGACCAACACCTGCAGCTGGAAGTTTTAGGAATTTGGTACGCTATTTACAGTTAGAAAGATGACTTGACTGACTCATACTACTCAGCTAAAACACACACACATGATCTTATTTCCATTAAAGCCTTTACAAAATTATAACATGGATCAATTGATTTCTAGAAAGTATAACTTAGATTCTGGGTAGACTTTTCAGTCCACAAATAGATGATCAGTCTAAAATATACTTTGTAAAAGGACTGGGAATTTAACAGAAGGAAAGACCAGGAGGGCAGAGGAGACAGAAACAGAAAATGGTCTTACCACTGAAATAGGATGAGGGCAGGGTGATGCGCGAGGTGTTGCTCTCCCACCTGTAAATCCTGTGCAAATGGTGCAATCTAGGAGTCGGCCTTTCAAACATCCTGATACAGTGGACACTCACAGTTACATATGTGCCATATTCTCACCTTTCAGTCAAATTATTATCTTATAATCCGCATATGAGCATGACACGGTGTTGTAATGATACCTGAAGAGCACCATGAGGGGAAACGCCTTTTTGTTTGGTGGTCTGAAGACTAGAGTGACCTGGATGGACTGCAGCAGGTGTTCCTGGGTAATGTTGAAGCTGTGGTAGTTGACCTGGCTGCGCAGGAGGCTAAACTCCCATGAAGAGCTTTTCTGCAGCAGAAATGCAGTTTTGTGTTGTTGGGGTAAAGCTACATCACTGCACGTTTCTTTAAAAAAAAAAAACTTATCATGAAGAACCTCAAATCTTCCACAAACAACAGAAAAGGACGATCAGCAGCTCACATTTCTTTGTGGGTGACGAAGCTCGGCGTTGATTGGTTCAATGAGGGAGGAAACGTGGATCCTTCTCCTTGTGTTGCACTTGTACAGACCCAGGTCAACCACTGGTCCACTTAACTGGAAATCCAAAAAATAAGTAAGAGAGATGTTTTGCATTTAACACAGTAAAGCCTGAACCATCAATTAACAGCGGAAAACGTATCGTTCAAATTTATGTTAAACAAACAAAACCTATAAAAGGTTATGGTTAAAAGTCTCACTGACGATGTAGACGTCTCAACGAGTCAATTCAAATTTCAATTCAATTTTATTTATATAGCGCCAAATCACAACAACAGTCGCCTCAAGGCACTTTACATTGTAAGGTAGACCCTACAATAATACATACAGTGAAAAACCCAACAATCATATGACCCCCTGTGAGCAAGCACTTTGGCGACAGTGGGAAGGAAAAACTCCCTTTTAACAGGAAGAAACCTCTGGCAGAACCAGGCTCAGGGAGGGGCGGGGCCATCTGCTGCGACCGGTTGGGGTGAAAGAAAGAAGACAGGATTAAAGGCATGCTGTGAAAGAGAGCCAGAGATTAATCTCACTAAGTCTCACCTGTGTAGGATTGGCCCAGGTGTAAGGGTTGTGGGCGAGCTCGGTGAGCACGGTGAGGACACACGGTCCATTCTGGAGAAACAGAATCTGGATGAAAGAAGATGGCATGTAGACCCTGACTGGGCCACTGTTTATAACCGTGGAGGTGTTGTTTTGGGATGCAGCATACAAATTAATGAGGCTGCTGCTAACTCTGTGTTCCTTGGTCTCATGGAACAAAATGTACTTCTGGAAAACAAAAAAAGGAGAATGAATTTCATTCAAAAACTAAAACTGTGGAGAAATCGTTTTACATGTGTTTTGTCTCACCAGCATGAGCTCTGACGCAGCCTGCAGAATATCAGCTACGAGCTTCACCGCTTGCTTTGCCGGAGGTGATCTTCCTTGTTTGATGTGGCCACCGGTGGATGAGTTCACGGCACTGCCGTTCGGAGCGTTTTCGTCATTTCTTATGTTTTCATTAGCAGCTGAGTCTTCTTGTGTAATGTCAGGTGTGAAGGTGCAACTAGTCACCACCTGAAGGCTGTGTGAAAGCAAGGTGAGCATTGTATCGAGCACCTTCTGGTTTATAAGGTAGCGGCGAGGAGCGCTAGACGCAGAAAACTGCTGTGAGATGGACTGAATGTGAGCCGTTACTCGTTTGGCGCTCGCTAGTGTCACCTAAAACAGATAAAGGAAGTATGAGAAGCAATGTAGCTTCTACAACCCAGCTCCCAGTTTGGTTTTGGGAGTCTAACCACTCACCTGACTTTGAACTCGTAGCAGGTCGTTGAGGATGCAAATATTGTCTGTCACTGACACCTACAATGGAAACATATCTGAATGATTAACACTAAATGGACTGGTTCTTTTAGAGCACTTTTCTACTCTACATCAGCACTCCAAGCATTTTATACAACATGCCTCATTCATACAAGCACTACATCCACAAACATTCACTCTTTAGTGGATACATAAGAGCACAACTTGGGGTTAGTATAATAGGCGTGCAGAGTGGAGCAACCTTCCAGTTAGTAGATGATCTGCTCTACCCTCTGCGCCACAGTCTGCACAGATTCAGGAGACAGGTGTCCTCTCTCCTTTTAAGATTTGGCTTCAAACTTTACTTTTTGATAACGTTTCTAGTTAGGACTGGATCAGGTGACCCTGAACCCTCTCTTAGTTATGCTGCAGGTTTCCCATGGTGCACTGACTGTGTCTTCTTCATTCGCCTCGCTTCACTCTCCACATGTTTGTACACCAGTATTGCATTCAGAGGTTTAAACGAGCACTCATTATTAGCTGTCTTTTGCTCTCTTCTCTTTCGTGTTTACCTGATCGCTGCTCTCCAACTCACACAAGGTGCGAATGAGCACAGTGCGCATGTGCCTCTGTGCATGGCTGTTGGCCTCCGTTTCCAGGCTGAGTCTGTTCAGGACGCTGGAGAGGAGGTTGATGTAGTTACGAATCTCCACACTGTTCCCAAGCTGCACCAGAGCCGACAGGTTCCTCAGACCCGACTCCGACCTGGAGATGGTGAAAGAGGCGGCACCGAGTAAGGATTTGCACGTTCTATAGAATCTGTGTTATTGTTGACTTGCTCAGAAAGATGTTTTGTAGTTTAACACACAGTCATTCTTAACAGCAGCTTTTAGGCTGACGGTATAAAATGAGTGTGTGTGCTCCAGCTCAGTGCTGTTTAAATCACTAGCAGGCCCTCTTAAGTAGACATCGTGAGAAATCTACATATCATATCATCATAACGTGATCATGTGGGGGTTCTTACAGCTCCAGATCAGGATCATGATGGGAAGAGGAAGATGAGGTGGCTCTGAGGAAGCTTGGTTGGACTTGTACTGTGACCGGACAGGGTTTAGTGGCTGAATCAGATGCGCTGCTTCTGATTTCTGTGTAAATAGTTACTGTGGAGACGACAGCAATAAGAGCAATAAAAAATAAGGAAATTTTTTTTAAATAGTTATTCTGTTAATGCTCCTTAAGCATTCAGCGTGTCTTTGTGTGTTTACCTTTATAGTCATCCCTGGGGTCACCTGAAGGAAGGCTGAAGTAGTACTGGAAGTCTCTCCCCTGGTACAGCATCCTGGGGAGTCGGTCTCCTGCACTGAAGCTGTACTCATACAGTAAGTCCTTTGGCGCGTACACACACACACACGCACATGCAGACACACACATTTCTGTGAGGACTGACATGCCTCACATGGGTCATCAGTAAAATTACAGAGTCAAGGAGAGCCCTGAAAAGGTTTCCTTCAATCGCTGGAAGACAGCGTCAAACATCGAGCATTGAGTGGCAATGTCTTATAATAAAAATGCTTTCATCAGACACAGCAGGCAAGGTCAAATAACAAGGAACAGTGTTGAAAGCATGCAACAGGAAATACCTCCCTCCCCGAGGTGCAGAAGATGCTGAAGTGTGTGTGTAACTCCAGTCCTCTGACAGGCTGCACCTGGCACGCCAAGCCTCCTGGAACAGGGTTGGTCTGTAAGAACAGCTGAGTGCGGCCCAGACGCCTGCTCTGAGATTCTCAATTCATCAGACAACAATTGAGAGGCTCGTTAACACACGGAGACTGACTTTAAAGGCAACGTGGGCATTATTATGTTCAAGTTACAGTACTGCAGTAAATATATGTCTACAAAAAACAAAAATATATGTCTGTGATTTTGGCATTTTGTTCCATTATCCTGTTTTATACATCTCTAATAACTCTCGCCTGGGCTGGTTTATATGTAGCCATCCCCAAACATACTGGCAGTGACCTCCAACATGTATCTGCTCCTGGGCCTCAGACTGAAGGGCTTGATCTTGAGCAAAGAAGATGAGATTCCTGTAGAGATTTTAAAAAGAGAGAAAAATATGCCTAAATGCTGAGACAGTGGCACAGAAGCAGATTTTTTTTTTCTGCATACCTGTGTAAGTGAAGGACTCAAAGAGGCCTCTGTTTAGATGGTTTCGAGATAAGTCGAGCAAAGTCGGCGTCTGAATTGCCACAAAAGGCTTAGGATCCACTAGATTACTCCCTTCATCTTCGTGTAATCCCATATCAAACGTCGAGACGTCTCCTGCACTGAAGCTGTCACCATCTTCACCTGGGAACAATCGTGAGTGAGCAAACAACCATCTCAGATAAGAAATAAACAGTGAACGTAGATATGAACTGTACCTCTGGGTCGTCCTGCTGACATCCCTGGGTCTCCTTCCTCTGCGCTTGGAAAGGGAGCACCATAATCTGGATCTGTAACAGAACCAGCTTTAGTGCAATAATAATAACAGCCAAGCAGCATAATATTGTCCAATATAAATGAAAAATATTCTTTATATTTGGAAAAAGTTTTTTATTTACGGTGGGACCTTTCTTCATGTTGGTAAAACTCTTTCACAAACTGTATTTTATTGTCATTTAATCCGTTTAAATCTCAATTTTGCGCTAACAGCATCAAATTAAATATAACTTAAATAGACTGAGCTTATATAGCGATTTTTGATAAAGCTTGTATTTTCTCACCTTGTCGACCGCCCGCATTGCCACTTTCCAGAAGAGGAAACGAAAAGTCCCAGTCAGCAGAGGAGTCAGGCTCCACTGGGAGTTCACTGCTAACGTCCCCTTGACCAGAGTGGTGAGAATATAGGACATCATTGTTGAGAACATGTGGAGAAGACTCTGACAAACCTGCAAGGTGAGGAAAGAAGTCACATTTAGTGACAGAGTGGTGTGCTCATGGTGAGTCATATACATGTGTATTTGTTTATACAGTGGCTTGCAAAAGTATTGGGCCCCCTTGAACTTTTCCACATTTTGTCACATTACAGCCACAAACATGAATCAATTGGATTGGAATTCCACGTGAAAGACCAACACAAAGTGGTGTACACGTGAGAAGTGGAACCAAAATCAAACATGATTCCAAACATTTTTTTTACAAATAAATAACTGAAAAGTGGGGTGTGCGTGATTATTGAGCCCCCTGAGTCAATACTTTGTAGAACCACCTTTTGCTGCAGTTACAGCTGCCAGTCTTTTAGGGTATGTCTCTTATCAGCTTTGCACATCTACAGACTGACATTCTTGCCCATTATTCTTTGCAAAACAGCTCCAGCTCAGTCAGATTAGATGGACAACATTTGTGAACAGCAGATTTCAGATCTTGCCACAGATTCTCAATTGGATTTAGATCTGGACTTTGACTGGGCCATTCTAACACATGGATATGTTTTGTTTTAAACCATTCCATGGTTGCCTTGGATTTATGTTTAGGGTCGTTGTCCTGCTGGAAGGTGAACCTCCGCCCCAGTCTCAAGTCTTTTGCAGACCCCAAGAGGTTTTCTTCTAAGACTGCCCTGTATTTGGCTCCATCCATCTTCCCATCAACTCTGACCAGCTTCCCTGTCCCTGAAGAGAAGCACCCCCAGAGCATGATGCTGCCACCACCATATTTGACAGTGATGGTGTGTTCAGAGTGATGTGCAGTGTTAGTTTTCCGCCACACATAGCGTTTTACATTTTGGCCAAAAAGTTCCATTTTGGTCTCATGTGACCAG
>VURO01001620.1:7139-24844 GCA_015108175.1 Pelvicachromis taeniatus
TAAAAAAGGAAAAGAAGAAAAAAAAAAGAAGAAAAAACACAAACAAAAAAAAAAAAAAAAAAAAAAAACAAAAAAAAAAAAAAACACAAAACAAAAAAAAAAAAGCCAAAAAAAAATTACAGTGAAGGGCAATCTAAAACCTAAACTATGAAAAGCAGAGAGGAATAAAACGCCAAAAGCACAAAGACATGAAAAGAGGCAAATGTGTCACCTTTTTAGCCACAGTCACAGCTGCCTTTGTTTATCCGCTGTGATAATGATCTTATCATTTATACACCCTTATGATTTATTTGTTAATATTCAGAGCACACAGTAGCTCACTGAGCACAACAAGGAGCAAAAAAGTAAATTATGAGCATAGTGTTGAAAAGGGTGTCAGCTGAACTATTAATTAACAGGTCACAGAGCAATTAATGTTCTCTGTCTTTTAAAAGTAAATAGAAAGTGGGCAGAAACAGGGGGGGGGGTATACATTCAGTAAACATGCCCCCCCACCACCACACACCCAGTTGGTTGTGGCAGATGGCTGCCCCTCTGACCCTGGTTCTACTGGAGATTTCTTCCTGTTAAAAGGGAGTTTTTCATTCCCACTGCTGCCAAGTGCTTGCTCACAGGGGGCCTTTTGACTGTTGGGATTTTCTCCCTATTACTGTAGGGTCTTTACCTTATAACATTAGGCACCTTGACGTGACTCCTGTTGTGATTTGGTGTTATATAAATAAAACTGAATTGAACTAAATTTACTTTTCTGCATTTAATGCATTTTTTTCTTCAGCTTTTTAATTTTCTTGGTCGGGTAACTTAGATGTTATCGGCGGAAGTGGGCATACAGTCTATGGGCCTGATACGTGGATTCTCAGAAGTCTGTCAATTCATTCCTGGTTGCTAGTTGCAGACCAACTTGACCCTCAGAGCACCAGAAAATGTCCCTGTGCTCCCAGTGGGCATGCTCTCTTTTTGCCCTCCATTCAGGTGCAGAAATTAGACTTTTTCACAAGTGCTCACCTTTACAGTTTTCCACGCCAACCTAAAAGCGATGAGGGACTAGGACAACCGCAGCCTGTTCTCTGACACAATCTCCACTGAGTCAATATCTGCACACAAGGTGTCATTAAAGGTTTATTGACTGAAATCAGCTCCAGTTCAGTGAGCACACTAAAGCAAGACACATTGAAATTAAGCAAATACAGCATCCACTGTTGCTGCCTGGCTTTGCTTTTATTGCTTTTCTTGTTGAGAGTGCGACTTCCTGATGTCAATCAGTATCAGTAAAGCAAACGGGCATAGCCACACTGACATTAAACGCCAAAAAGTGCGCAAATATTCTGTCACTCTGAGTGACAGCAAGGCATGAAAAGAGAAGAGGAAGCAAACTATTTTAGTTTTCAGGCTTTATTATTAGGAGACATTTGTCTTTGTGTGGAGGCGTCACTGTTTTGCATGTCTGTATGAACATGTGTGCCTTGTTGCATTTGTCTTTTTGCAGTTGCACAGTTGCAAAACAGAAATTTGCCTCTCTGTACTCCAATTGATATTCTTTTATATGCAGATGAGCGATGGAGATTGCAAATTTGAGATGGCTGTATTATCATAGATTCCTGATATGTGTAAATGACGGGGAGTATAGTTCCCTTCTTCTCGCCTGCCCTTGGAAACACTTCCACTTACTTTGTGTTACATTGCTGTCAGATGCAAATACTGCTTTCCTTTTTGGATTAGAGGACAACTCCATTTCTGCCACCTGTGGCTTCTGGTGGATATTTTCTATTGGCCTCCTGTGCATCTGTAAACTTCACCCCATGCTTATATGATTGCAGTGAAAGGCATGTGTTGCATTTGATAAGTCCCAGCCTTTTTTTGCAGTGTGATCAAGGGAAGAGTATTGAACAGAAAGCCTGGAGCAACTGAGCAGAACCATTACATGCGCCATTCATATACTTCCACTAAAGAGTTTGCTTTGCCTTTTAAAGGCAGTTGAGCTTCAACCGTTAACAGGCTGAGAAAGTAATCTACATTAGAAACACGTTGCCTAACATGACAGCCAGACCCATATGCGGGCCTACATAATGGAATCCAGATTGTCTTAAACTGTTATCAGCTGAGAAGCTCATTGTGGACGGCTTTTTGTATCTGAAGGGATTTACTTTGACTGAATATCAGATAAGCTATAACTTGTGGAAAGTCAGACAAAGCAACAAAGAAAGTTTACAGGAGTTAAGAGACCCTGCCCGTTTGCCTAAACTGCTGCGACTTCTCTTTGTGTTTTGCTCTGACTGAACTAAACCCTTTCTAATCTGAACTCCTTTCCCTTGGATATCCCTCGGTTCTCAGCTGCATTGATAGGGAGCAGTTTATTTTAGAAATGCTCTGAATTCAATTAGAGAATCAATTTGACTCATTTCGAAAATCCCCTACAACAAATGGAAATGTGTAATTTCCAATTACTTTCTGTCACTTTCCCAAATTAGGCCTTTAAATAATTATCATATTTAGTGATCACTTTTGAGGAGAAATCCTTTCAGACTGAGTTGATTTGGGATGAGAGAGATGGCGTATGCAGATGTGGTCTGTTTTATATTTCTGTCAGCAAAGTGACTCCACACCGCTGTAAGTCCCTTTAAGCGCCGAATCAGAGCGAGACGGCTGCAAAGGTCTACATATCAAGATGGAAGAGTAAAGAGGCAGGGTAAAGAATAATAGGCGAGACAGTCGCCTCACTTTTTTCCCCCATTGCATCACTCTTTTTTAAAATGTTCTTTGTCTCCACAGGACTTCGACTCTGTCCCATTTCTTTTCTCTGGTCAATTTCTTCCCAGTGTGTGCCACTCGCAGTTTCTCCTCTTTGGTCTTTCTGACCTTTCTCACTTTTTTTCTGTATCTCTCTCACGCACTCTTTAGGTCTTTGCCGAGCTTCATCGCTCCCGCCTCATTCGGTTGCCACTTCAGAGTGTAGCCACAGCGTGACATTCAGGGGACAATTGAGTTGTGGTAGTTATAGATCGTGACTGCGACATTTCTGAGTGACTTTTTTTTTTCTTTTTTTTTTGAATAGCCCAGTTGTGTGTTTGTTCTAAGCGGCCGATAATCAATAACCCTTCCGGTTTCTTTGTTCATCCATATACCCGTCCGCCACTTTAAGAGAAGCAGCTGCTACAGTTCTCATTAGCTGCACTTAATCAGAGCAGGCAGACGATGCAATAAAACAAAATATGTTGACCTAAATAAAAGTTAGTTGGTGTTGTTTCATTTTTTTACTGCCATAAAACATTTTTTATATAGGCATATAATTGTGTTATGTATTTTCCCCAAACCTCTCAGAGCATATTCATCCAATACAGTGCTGATACTGAAATTTAAATTCCCACAAAGAAGAATTTGAGGTTTTGGTTCAAACCAAAAGCCACAAACCATAAATGTCTTATCCAGAGTGAAAATACTTTGAGCCTAGGACAAAAACCAAGCACCAATGGCAGAAGGAAGAAGAAAAATACTGGTTGAACATTGCAGTATTTATCACTTAGGAGTGTGATATTTCCTTCAGGAATTGTGAAATCTCAATCAAATTCGACTTTCAGAGATCGCTGACACAACAAAAAAAAACTTTATGTTGACTTCTTTAGCTGTAAAGAAGTCAACATAGTGCAAGTAATTGTTCCTAAACTAAACCGAATGACTGGTTTTGCCACCATTGGCAGTCAAGAACAGCGATCAAGCATTTGTCATTTTTGGTAATGAGTCTTTCACATCACTGTGGAAGAGTTTTGTCTTCCACAGTGATGTGGAAGAATTTCAAAATAGTTTTATTGAAAATTGCTGTATCACGCATGAACAGCCTGTTTAAGATGCCAAAGCATCTCAGTAGGGTCCAGATTTTGCTTAGGCCACTCCAAAACCTTTGTTTTTGTTATTGTGAGCCATTCAGTGGTGGACTTTGCTGGTGTGTTTTGAGTTATTTTCCTGGGGGGCCAATGGCATGTCTGAAATTTGTCTGTTTAGAGAAAGGGGCCTTAGTTAGTGCTGATTATGTGATGTGATATGAATTATGAATGTTTTTGATGTTTGTAATGATCAACTCTATCAGATACATTATATTTTTTGACTATTTGCTATGGGCATAAGTATGAGAGACGATAGAAGGACAGGTAAAGATATACGGGCAGTCAACAAAAGAGAGGCCGAACTGACAGAGCAGTCATTATGTAAGAAGTGAGAAGGAATAGGAGAAATAATGAAAGGGAGGAGGGAAAACAAATTAGTGGAGAACAGAAGGCAAGAAATGCCAAAGAGCCATAGCAGGAGGACATACAGTAAGGAGAAGAGGGAGGAGACAAAAGAAAGGGTGGAGAAAGGGCCAGAGATGATGAGAGGGCAAATAGTTTAAAAGCTAAAGGCAGAGAATAAAAAGAAGGAAATATTGACACAAACTGAAAAATACATGTATTGTCTCTGACCCAAGTATACAAGCCAGGGAAGCAGCAAAGAAGGACTATTTAACACAAAAGGTTATTGTAGAAGTGTACTGTGGGGGTGGAGAGTTGTCTAGAGCAGAGACTAATTTCCACTGCAGCAATGCTGACGGATGGACTAAAGGAACCTTATTTTACCCCATAAATTTTTTATTCCTAGATCCTCCAAACTATTAGCTGCTCCCCCTTTGTTCCTCTCCTCTGTCTCTCTACCTTTCTTTCACCTTACTTAACCTCCCCTAAGCTCTCTACTGGGACCAAACCTTTAAAATAACCGTGGCTTTGTTCTAAGTCAGCTTTTTCTTAAAATTACTGAAATCAGGCTGGAGCTTCCAGCCTGAACGATTAAACCCTAGGCAGTACTAATAAAGTACGCTCCATGTACACCACATGTACTGTTGCAGTACTACTGGATAATTGCCTAATTACAGTAGCCTTTAAATTTATGGGGGCAGTTATGATACTGTTTGTGTCTAATGCATTATTTAGCCAACTTAGTTTACCTTTGTAAGGAGAAATTTGTGTACTGAATAGCCTACATTCAGTGCTCTGTACTGAGACAGACAATGCTCTCGTGTACCCTTGATTTAGTACCAGTGGGCTATCTTTGTCAATGTCTGACATGATTTATAATTTAACTCTATGAAGGAAAAGGGAGTCTAAAAAAAAAGGAGTTTAAGTCATAAACGGTCAAGGCATTTCAGATATAACCTTAGAACTGTGTAGTATAAATTGGATGCTTTGATCTTAGAAACAGTGTCTAATCTGCCAACATAGTTACATGTGAAGGGGGTGGGAGTATATAAGTATTACTCCGTCCCACTCCTTTTTGAGCACCCGTTGTACTAGAAGACAATAGTTTCCTTCCTGTATATCTTGTTTATGTGTACACATATGCTTGAAATAAATGATCAATCAATCAAGTATACAGTCTGAGTTTGGAGCTGTTGTAAGCCTAATAACCTGTTTAAGACATTGATTTCTAGCTTTTTCCCTCCCTAAAAATAAAGATTTTTAATGAAACCCCTTCAATACAGGCAATATAGACTAAAAAAAAACAGATATAATACTAAAACTCCTGACGGGTATGTAACATCTGTAATCTTGCAAAAAAGAAAGAGAAGAAAAAAATTGTTGTTAATAACTTGGTACCTACAATCAAGGGCAACCTCTGCACCTAGAAAGGAAAATCAGAGTTGAAGTGGCAAAAACTGCAGCTCCTCTTACATAAAGCATAAAACATGGATGCTGCTTTACAGACAGAAAAATGAAGCAAATGGGGAAGTGCCTAAAAGGCTGCATTATATTTGAAGACGGCCAGATGGTGATAGCTGTGGCTGCAAAAAAAAGACTTTGATCCTATGGCACTTTCCTGCTGAGTTTATGGGCTGAGTCACTGACTTGGGTCACAGTGAATAAAAAATTAAGTCTCTTTTACAAATCTCAGTCATACAAAGTTTCCAGTTGTAAGATTAATTGTGGTATACAACTGCACGCTCAATGGCTAATGAGTTGTTATTGAGCTTATGGTTTCTCAGTCACACCCACCCCTCCTTGTCAAATCCTTATACAACAAAGATGGCAACAATGGAAAAAATCAGAACGGGACTTCATAAACCATAATGCTTCCACCCTGATAACTGAGTTAGGGTATGGCTGTAGTGACTGATAGGTGCCCCGGTCACAGACTTCTAGGCTTTTTCCGCTACTTTGGGTCATTAAACTGAAGCTCTTTACCATGTGTTTGCTGTTGGTGCCTTTTTTAAAAAATAATAATAAAAAAAAAAGGTCTGCCCAATATTGTGGCTTGCTGTGTGTTACAGATCATCCTTGAAGTTTGTGCTTCAGTTTTGAAGAGTGTTTTATTAGTCGGTTACTTAGCACAATTCAAAGGTTGGCAACTGCTTGGGGCCACAGGTCAATGAGGAACCCCTGCGGTCTGGCAAACTGCAGCAGTGGCAAGTTTTTTAGTTACAGTAGGAGACACCCTACCACCCTCAAGGGGCCCTACTTGACTCTGGTCACTCCAGATGCCAGTTGCGTACATGATTCAGTTTAAACAACCCAATAACAAGAAGCTACTCAGAGAAACTAAAGAGCAGCCATCATTTTAGGAATTAAAAGGAAAGAATAAAACAAGCAAGAGGAGAAAAAAGCAAGACAGTGGTGAATGAGGCAGATAATATCAGCTAAATATCATTTTAAATAACTACATGCTGCTAGTCTGGCATTAACTGTGGGGGGTGAAACACTTAAATAATTTTTACTTTAACATTAGTTAGCTATGACATCAGTTCCAACGTTGGTCCTGGACCAGAATTATTATGAAGGAAAAACACAAACAGAGAAATATCAGCTATACTGTGACATGACTGAGTCGAGTGTGCAGTTTTTGGCCCAATATATGGGCCCGTCTCAATATGCGTACTTGTGGTCTCGTGGACTCGTTATATTGGTCAGTCAAGACCAAGTACTGTTCCAATTCAAAGTACAACGAAATATCCCAGAATGCATTTCATCCAAAACTCAAACATGGCAATGGTGGAGAAGCGCAGCTAAAAACACTTAAATATTACTCTTTCTGGGTCACAAAATAAACTTTTAAGATATTTTCAGGCAAGAATGTAGCTGTGTAAATTTCAAATATCTGCTCGATTTATCAAGATATCACATATTTGCAAACGTGCTCTGACGTTTTTAGAGACATCTGTTACCCACCAGCTCGATAGCTGACCAGGAGGTTGAGGGTCACTCTAGCCCAGTGAGAACAGCGGACTCCCGGCACATTTTTTTCAAATCCCCTGTGGTCTTTCACTACTCAGGTTAAACATGATATATTAGTCTCTTAGATAACTTCTAAATGTTAATGTTTGGTTTATTTCAGTGTTTTATTTGTTCCTGAGTAAATCGGTTCGGCTGAGATTAAAGTTCAGCTTCATAACATATTAATCACAGTTAAATTAAGAGGGGATGGCAGTAAAAACTCCGGACCTGTGACATCATCAAGTACGCTGGTGTTCCAATTGTACAAATTGCCAGTCCGTACTCGCGTTCTCGCTCAGTCCAGACTCCCGTGTGACTTTACAAAGTGCAGACTTAGCGAGAACGCGAGTATGGACTCGCGTACTTGAGAATTAAGAAAGGGCCTACATGTCTCAGCATTGAACCTGTACTGCTATGGAGCTTGCTAATCAGTCTTGCTAGTGTTAGCTGAAATCTAAGCACTATACCCACTCATCCATATGAGACAATGCCTGGCCTCAAAAAAAAACAACACGGTACCAATGAAAATGCTTAAAACAGAGCCTAACTAATGGGTATTGTCACAATGGCTACATCCATGTTTTATACTGTCTATGTTTTATGCAGACATGTAGTAGTCTATGCAGTGGCTTATTGTGATTCTTGTGCATTACTGAAGTTAGGTGTGTTTGTGTGCATCTTCAAGTACACGTGCAATATTGTGTTTGAACTCAATAAGCTGCTCTTAAGCCTCCAGATGTGTGCCAACACAGATGACTCCAGCTTCTTCCTCAGCAGGAGGAAGACTTGTGAGAAAGAACACAACAAACACAGACATCTTGTCTTTGTTGTATTTGATTTGAGATAAGCCAACAGGACAAGTCTTTCATTTTCAAAGGCTTGGAACACACTTAAAGCCCCAAAAGGCAGCCCACTGAAAAGTGGAAGTTAATGTTTCCCTCAAAGACGGCCCATTCAGTTGCACAGTCTCTTTCACAGTTGTTCAAAGATGGCATTCCCATGACTACCTTTATATCTGGTGAATTTCTCAATGTGACTGAGACAAGCTTTGTGCTTTGATCCATGTGTTGTTTGTTTGGTCTCGTCATTAAAAAAATAAAAAATAAAATCATGGAACTGCTGAAGTTGTTAAAAGCTTGATGAAGGAGTTCAGATGGACGACCAGCGTCGGCAAAGTCTGTTCAACTTTTGCATCTCCATCGACTTCCTTCGAACAACAACAGTGAAACCTTCACTTTGCTGTGTGCTGTTGGAGTTTTTCATTTTAGTTCAATGTGAATACTCTCTACACTCTTCCCCACTTGTATCAATAAAGTTGAAGTGAAGACAGGTGTGAGGGCGGATGTTTTGTTGTGAAAGCCAGTGTGTGCGATTTTGGTGTTTTCATCACAATTTTCCTGCCATACGTAGAAAAGTTTCAAGGTTTCGCTGAAACATGACGCCGAGGGTTGAGAACAACTGTATGCTTTCTGTATTTGATTAAGAAAAACAGTCCCCTGCAGTGTGTGCTCTTGTGATGATCAATACTTGTCTTATCCTTTTTCTTTTTCTGACAGCTGAGGATCTGTTTATGGCGGCTTCACTAAAGAGAGCAAGAGAGTGTGTGGGTTTCTGGATATCTGTCACTCAGCTTCCATTGCTTTATTCCATCAGTGCGAATTAGATTCGACAAAGCCGAGTTCAATATTAACGTGATCACAGGAGGATTCTTTTTTCCTTTTTTCTTTTCTTTTCCCTTCAGCTCAGAGTAGAATCTAATGCTTATCTAGTCTAGTTTAGATAATGATGTGGGCCCATGATTTGAGACTTGTAGTAACTTAGCAAGTTTGACTAAAGTTTCTCCTTTATAAACATACATTAAGACTTAACTTCTTCATCCTGTGCATTCACTCTCTCGTCACGTACTTTCTTGCTTGCACTTGTCTTGCTTTACATCTTGTTCGAAGACGGTCTTAGCACCTGATTTCGTAGCTCTAATAAGCTTTTGAAGGTGATGACGGTGTGCTCTCAGTATCTGAACTACATGTACTTGTGCATCATCTTCTTCATTGTTAACAACCTCAGTGTTTTCTTTGTGGAGCTGCCTGCTCTCCACCACTCTACAAGCTGTGAGTGTCAGCTGTTATCCCATCAATCCCCGTTGCTTCTTCTGTCTTGTTCTACACGATCACTCTGTGGTTGTCTCTCTTTTTCTCTCTGCTTGTGGTTCAGGCCATCCACCCACGCTCTCTACCGTAGCCCTCTTTTTTTTTTTTGATTGACTTTTCAGGCTAAAATGTGTACCAGACACTGACAGAGTGCTAAAGTACTCTGTAGAGGTTTTAGTTATTTGTTTTGCGCGTCTCTTGTCTAGTTCACTTGGATTGCGGCACACTTGAAAACACATGATTTCACAAAATACCATCAAAGGGTAACTGTCAGTTACAGTTAGTTACATTGTGTTGGCTCATCCATCCTCACTTTCGTTCTCTGTCTTTGTTGACTCTATTCTCCAGCGCTAGGACCTCTCTGATCTTTGTTGTGTCTCTTGGAGTGGACCCCATGGGCGCACTGATGGAACTGGCTAAGGCCTTTTGACACGAGCAAGCACTTGAGTCTTTCCTCTGTGGGCCAGTGCCAGGCCTCAGTTGCCAGGAACATGATAGAAGAGGGCGTCAAGAACAGCACAGCACCATCATCTTTCCTCCATCTTCCTGCCTGCCTCTCTGTGATTTGTTCTGCTGCTTAATGGCATTTTTTTCCCTTTCACAAGTGTTTTTTTTTTTTTTCTTTTTGGCTCAAGTGTCATCTGTGAATATTTGATTGATTTGGTTTGTTCAGATGAATCTTTCACTCCCAGTATCGACCCACTGTTTCCCAGCTCTCTTGTGCTCATCAGCATGATTTGCAGCTATTTATTATACCAGTGGAGACTTGACTGTCGCTTTCTGTGGTTTGTTACTTATCAGACACGCCTTTCTGTAACTGGGGAAATGTCACTGTCATACATCAAGCAATTTGTTTGTTTGGGGAAGTCGATCTTTATTGTCTTTTCTTTGATTCATTTTCATCCCTCCGTATTTACCCCCGCTTTTTTGTCTTAGATATATGACAGTTGGCTGCAAGTAGTACACTTTACTCTGCTTAGTCCAGGTTGATTTTCACCAGATCATATGCATGATGATCCATTGCTCTTAAAATGGCTGTGGCATATGCAG
The DNA here is from genome assembly GCA_015108175.1 of Pelvicachromis taeniatus. Taxonomy (NCBI): domain Eukaryota; kingdom Metazoa; phylum Chordata; class Actinopteri; order Cichliformes; family Cichlidae; genus Pelvicachromis; species Pelvicachromis taeniatus. The sequence goes on from VURO01001620.1 coordinate 17,566, forward strand.
AAGAATATCTGTAATATATGGAATATCAATGACAAGACCAATACAATCACTGATCTATCACCGAGCTAGTAAAGCTAGCACCTACTAAAGAAAACGTTGCATAGCGCAAAACCCACGAAAGAACCATCAGGAGATCTGTTGTGACATTTGAGCATAAAATCCACCTACAGAGCTCAAAAATTACACCAAGTTTCTCTCCCTGCGCACCTCTGGACAAATGCATTCGGTACGTACAACCAACTGTACATCATGTGGTTTTTGTGTTATGTATAAAACAAACTGTAAATATTGTGTTAAATGTTAGCATCACCCACGCAGCAGCACATTAATTCTACATACCTGCACTCTCTGCATGTAATATTTTTCCTGTGCACTTCTAGTTTGATCCTGACTCTACTTCATTGGCTTTGTGTCAATATTTTGCACAATGACATCTAAGGCACAGTTTTGGCCTCGCCAACAGAATTTTCCTTCACCACCCACCATACTTACCTGAATTTTGTCGCATGTAAGCAGGTAAGGATAAGGATTGTTTGGGTTTTTTTTCTTTTATAGGAAGAGTTGTGGAATTTGATTCTCTACAGCACCCCATACTGTAACTGCAGTGTCCTCGGTTCATTTCCTACTGGGGGCCATTGTTGTATGTTGTAGCTCCGTTTTTTTCCTTTAATAAGGAAAAAGAGCAAGTCTGGACAGACAACAGAGTGTTTATATTGCTCTTAATAGCTATTGCCATGGTGTACTTGTGTGCTTGTACCATCTAATTAGTATTTATGTTGGTAGGACCCGAAGGTTTGGTGGAAAGAAATGGTATTATTTAGTTAAAATGAAGAAGCTCTTTTAAAAAAAAAAAAAAAAAAACTCATTCATCTAGTATGTTTATTAAACCTTGTTTCATCACCCGGAGCGCTTCACTATCGGTGCAGAACAACACACAGTTTTGGTTTATTCTCCAGTCGGAGGTATTGATTGTTAGAGGGTAAATTTATTGCAATGAGATTTAAAATGTAGGCTATATATCATATCAGTTCTTGTATGAAACACCCTTAAAGGTTTTCATGTAGCCTAATAAAGATTCATTAGGGATCATTTTGGGGGAGGGTTTTTGTTTGATATCTATTTGCTGTTTTTAATTTAATTCTTCCTTCAAGACGATGCAGAGATGAAAAGACACAGCAGTGCACACACTATTGTGTTTATATCACCGAAAATTAACCACACATAAATAAAGCAAAGTCAACAATTGGTAGGCATGTTTCTCCTCTCTGTGTCTGTCATAGATGTCTGATCTAGACAAGCTCAAACATGACAAATAAACTTCAAATTTTACTTCATCTCTACCACGCAGACCAGCAAATGTGAAATCTCTTTAGGTTATGATGTCTTACATTTTTCAAAACCAAAAAAGACAGCCCATAACCATAACAAAATATACATAGAAACATGAATACTTAAACTCAGAATGGTCCTAACAAAATTATTTCCAGAGCAAAAAGTTTCTACCTGTCCCCTTAAGCATGTGTAAACCAAAATACATGAATATGACCTTCTCATCATACTTTTTTTTTTAAACAGCATCTTGCCTTAGAATAAGTTTGCACAGACGGGTTTGAAAAACAGTCCATGATAAAAACTTTGCAACCCGATCCTTGTTCGACACCAAAGGAAACTATGAGTTATTGCCACACGCAAGATTAGATGGAATGCCATGAATACAGTAGATAAAGCTAATGGTGAAACCCAGCGAATGATGCAGAGAAGTAGTGATTTTAGTTGTGATGGTGATGACTCAATGGAATTTATGCACAGCTAATGTTTCCTTGTCAGTAATCTCCTCTAAACCATAAATAAAGGCTTAACTGAAGCAGAAAGGTCATTTCATACCCTGTCAGAGTAAAGGCCAATTAGACTAATGGATAATGACAATCTCACTCAGATACATGAGACTGAAGCCTTCTTATGGCCTTTGTTGAAATGTCTTTCTCACCACTTCTATATTTACCACTTTAGTCTACACTCTGCTGAAGAACTGTTTCACTTGCCCTTGGCATGCCGTCTTGCATTTCGAAATCAGTCGCTTAGGATCCTCTTCTTGATGCCTCCCAGGTGAGTGAGAGTCTGCTCAGTCTGTATCTATGTGGGGAGAATCCCAGGGATCCACTGGACTATCTCATAGCAGAGGTCCCTAATAAGGTCTTGTCACAGATGACTGGAACGGACGTCTTCAATGACTTGAACCGAGAGCGGACTTAAAAGCAAGGATTACACAACACTCACAGGGAAGGTCTGTAATCACAGCTTTGATCAATGAAGCAGGGGTCACACACAAGTAAGCAACAACAACAAAACACCAAAAGAGGCACGCAAAAGGCAGGGTCAACGTTCCAGATCCAAAACTCAAAAACAGAAGCTTAGAGGGTACAGGCTGGAAACAGCTGGTGAGGCAACCGAAGGTCCAGAAAACAGGATGCAGAAACAAAAAGGCGGAAGTAGAACCAAAATCAATTCAACAGATGAGTAATTTCAAAATAAAAGAGGAAGTGATTATTTACAATCAATGTATTTCATTCCACAAGAGTGGTCTGATGCTTTCATAAACTAGGCCTACTTTAAAAGAGCCTGTGCCACACTGTTTATTCAATATGGGCATAATGTAATCTGATGCTATAAAGTCTCTTCTCTAGGCAGTTAACAGAGCTCAAATGTGAAAGCTAGAATTATGAACAGCACCTTTAACCTCAGCCTACGCAACAATAAAGGTGCTACCATTTATTTCAAAGTACGCTGCTTCGCTTGAGATCAATTAAAGTACGTGTTTGGGTTCAGACGTAAAACCCATTTGTGTTTTTTGAGGAAGGACACAGCTGCACTTGGAGCTGACAGAGGCCATTTCATCTCCTTCCAGAAGCTCCTCACGGCCGCAGAGTGCCAGCACCACCAAGTGGCTCCTTGGAGCATTTCATCCTGGAAAATATAGACACAGTGGCACCCTGATGAACAGTGACAGGAACACTTAGTCCTTGCTTCTTTTTTTTTCTTTTTTCTTTTTTTCATTTAATCACTTACACAAATACACACAGGCACTCGTGTCCACTCGTTTCATGTCCAACATTTCTAACCAGCCACTCTCGGATGATTTAAGACTGGGGCCAGTCTAGTGGCAGAGCAGATGAAATGCAATTTCTTATTTACAGAACTGCAGTCTGCAGAGTGTGTTTGCACTTGATCCAGGTGTCAAGACACGATTAAAGCGTTGAGTGTACTGTGCAATTTTATCAATAAGTCTCCATGTAACATGCTAAGAATACCCAACAAGAGCATGAACGAGGTAACTGATTATTAGTTTTCAACTCAACACAGTTCAGTTTTATTTAGAAAAGCACCAAATCACAAGCAAGCTTTATATTGTAAGATAAAGGTCCTACACTAATAGGGAACAACAGCACTGGGTAACAGTGGGAAGGAAAAACTCCCTTGTAACAAGAAGAAACCTCCAACCAAACCAGACTCAGGGAAAGGCAGCCATCTGGCGTGACTGCATGGTGGTGAGGGTATAAAAAATAAAAGCTTTCATTACTTAAGATGCATTTGTTTAATGATTTTAGTATTTTACATGTTATTGTAATGTCCATTTTGTTAAAAGAAACAGAATAATAAAAAGAACTGAAGATTCTTCAGGTGAAAAGATGTTTTTTATGGGTTTTATTTTTAACTATACCATGTGATTTACTTTTGAGTTGCTCAGTTTGCACTGAATTTGCAATTCAGTGCAGACGACATGGGTAATCTATTACGCTGAATTTGCAAACGCATCCCTGAAAGCAGCTAACAGAGTGGCACAGACCATATGTACTGTTGCTTCTTTAACATTGTTTTTTTCATTATTCTTAAAAAAGCAAAAATGAATCACTGTGCAATTTCAGAAGATCCAGATTAGACAGGGCGACAGCAAAATTTCCACTTTAAGTGGGGGTTATGATGACAGATTGTCAACTGAAACTGTGTTTGCGGGTCTTTTTTTTTCATCTGCTGTGGAGCTGAAGAAAATGGTCAAAGGCTTAGCGGTGATGTCATGCAGTTTTCAAAAGTCCTTTCGCTGCATTTGTCAAACTTAGCAGTGATGTCATTCAGTTTGGAAGAGTTCTTTCGCTGCATCTGTGAAGCTCAGGAAGGACTACGGTGCCAGTCACACACGCACGCACGCACGCACGCACACACACACACACACACACACACATTCCAATAGCATCATCCTCCCAGCCCATATTTTTCAAGGCTACTGCTACTTTTATGTCTTCATTCTTTCTTTCCCAACATATAATTATCAATTTATGCCGCTCCTTGAGTTTCTGCCTGAAGTGTTTGTGTCAATAATATCAAAACAGCTGCTCTTTGGAGAATGAGCCTTGAATAAAACAAACATTTTTGGGTGGAAAAAGTCGCGAGAAAGCAACATTTACATGTAACTCTTTGTCTCATGATTTATGTATTTTTTTTTTCACATTTTTAACACTAGCTACCTGATCAGTGCTTTATTACCAAATTCAGGCAGCGAGCCAGCGTTTATTATTCACATAAATAGAGCTATTCTTGAATACGATCTCGTCCTTGTGTACTGTTCTGTGGGATTTTGATGCTGTGATTTCTTCTCCATTCAGCCAGACAAACAGCTGCCTGTCTTTGTACTGAATCACTGGTCTGTTATTAAAGGTGTATTTATCCATCACTCTGCGTGGCTGCACAGATAGAAACTCATTGTTCCCATCACTTACACACACACACACACACACAGAGTGATGGATCTCTGGCTTCATTATCACTGGACCTCTCTTTACAGTAAGGAGAGAGAGCACAGGGTGCCGTCAGCTCGGGTCAAGAGGCTGGAAAAGATTCTCACTACAACGGAGTGTGTGTGTATGTGCCTGTGTGTGTTCACCAAGCAAGGGTCGGTCAGGGGAATATGCGTTTAAATTCATGGGTCAGATTTTTTCCTGGCTATGTATGTACAAGAAAGCGTACATTCAGATGTGTGCTTGTTTGCGTTGTACCTACCTGTGTATACTTTTGAGTCCCTGTTCAACGGAGTGTACCTCAACCCTCGGCGGCTGAACAAAGCCAGTGTCTGTGAACAAATCATAGAGTAATAAGCAAAGTAAACCTTCCAAGGCCTGCTCCACTTTCCTGAAAAGACCCTGAGCTCATTGTACTACATGCGCATCACTCCGCTTGTATGTGTGCAGTCTTCACTGAGATATTGAATTGTTATCAAGGTTGCTGCTTCCCAGTTGAGCTTCTCTATTAAACTGACCAATTGTAAACTAGACAACTCATTTTTTCCCCCCGTTCTCATTTTTAAATTTCTTCATATTTGTGCTCCTGTGCACCCACGTCTTTTCTCATTTTTCAAACTAATGCTGTATATTTTCTGCCTTATCTGATGTAAACAGCCCATCATGGACTCCATGTCCTATTTATCCTCCCATCCCTCACTTCTCCAGCCCTCCTTGGCCTGGCAGCCTGTCATTAGATCTGAGCTCACAGACTCATGGCTTTAATTGTGGCCTGCCTCTCTGCGTCTCTGGCAATTTTCTAGCTGGCTTCTACACAAGGGTGTAGTGTGTGTGCGTGTTTAGTGTTCATATGACGCATCCATTGTAGGTTAGGTCTGTATGGCATGCATAGGTGCTTTTCATCTGCCTAATCCACACATGTATGCATTGGTTTCCATCTGTCAGCGACTCCCCACAACCTCCACGCAGGCTGGACATTTATCAGGCTTGTGCTGGCAGACATAATTGACCAGGGAAACAGGAGCAGCTCTGTTACTGGTCATTTTTATATATGTGAGCCACAGAGGGAGGTTTTCATTTGTTAATGGTTCAGGTTTCATATTACCTAGACATACCAGGGTCTGAAATTGTAAATGCATAAAGAATTTGAATTTTTTTGAGTGGCACATTTCTTTTCTGAACAAATGCCGAGTGGAAGTTAAGCAATTATCTGTTGGTTAATACGGCAGCTCTTACATTGTAGCAGAAACTTGAAATAACCCAGTATTTATATCAAAATGCTAACAGGCTAACCTGTAACGTCTACTGTTAGATTCTAGCATGTCAAAAGCTCTAAGCAGGCTGCAGTTGAACATAAAGGGTAATGTCAAGGGCAAGGAGAGTGTTTACAAGCCTGATTGATCTGAGAATAAAAGTATTCAGCACACAACCAGCTGTGGTACCCCTAAAGTATGAGTCATTTGTCCCCTGTATTGCCCAGAGTAATTAAAACATTTACAAGTAAGTTTGTATCAGTGAAGAGCATGAGCACATGGTTATTTCCTGGAAGAGGCGGCATTTACCAGTGCAGACTTACATGACAAATTCACAAAACTATCTCCATAAAAGATTAATTCATTCATTTCTGGTCCGCACTAATTACATCTCTCCGTGACTTCACAGGCTCATGTTCGGATAGAAATGTGACAAATACCCAGGTTAGCACACATGCAAACCATTCAGTTAATCAAGTTGAAGTAATTAATTTTATACAAAGAGGTATTTCTCCCAAACTGAAGGAGGCAGTGTCTGAAAGAGAAATTAACCTATTCAAACAAATGAATTCTAATGATGCTTCACTGACAAGATGTTTGGAGTTGTTCATTCGGATGAGAGACGGAGAGAAAGCCCAGACTTCCCCACTGGAAAAGACTGAAAGGGAGGAAAATAAAAACAAGAGAAGGGACCCTGAAGAAAGTATGAATAATCCTGTAGTGAGAGGAGCGGGGGTCTGAGTTCAAGGTTGTATTCAGATTTAAGGATCGTCCCCCTCAAAGACCAAACACAGGTTTCCTTGAGGTTTAAAAGCGTCATATCAGACAAAGCATATTGTGAGTGTGCACATACAGTCCATTGTTCAGTGGTGAAAGGTGTATGGGGTGCATTTGACAGTATGTGGAATTTAAATGAAGTCAGGTTTATTCCAGATTTGAACTATTGTTCTTTGCTGTGGACTTCATTAAGGAATAATTAAGTTTCAAATTGAATAGGGGAAAAATAAGTGTTCACCACAGTATACAAATACTATACACTCTGTAGATAATGCGCCTTACATAAGGTGCAGTTATTGTTAGAATTCTTTTTCACATTTAAATTGTATATAATAACTCACTCTGCAAATCGTTTTTCTTAATCTTCTTAATCTCACTATCCCTAAAACATCAGTACACCTTTACCTATGTAAATATTATCACTCCCCCCCCCCCCCCCCCCCCCCCTCCCCCCAAACA